>JANTNT010034670.1:0-12718 GCA_024752375.1 Entacmaea quadricolor | reverse complement strand
ATATCATTTCATTTATACAATAAGCTTTAGAGAACATATTAAATACCGACCTGAAAACCTCACTATTGTAAAATATAGGGGTCATTTAAACATCAGGTCAAACCCAAATATCACCTTGAAATCAATTTAGAATATCTCGAAAACGGAACATAATTTTTTATTCAAATTGAGTTATATGGTTGATGAACTCATTATCCTTGATTTGCCATAATAAAAAAGAGGGGTCACCGAGCTCGTTTGTGAGATATTTTGTAAAATATCACCATTCTGGGGCTATAAACAGCACTTTTCTGAGAGTGAGTTCTTAGAAAATCTCCATTTATCACTCCAAAGATTAAAAAAATGTTCCAAATTGCGTATTATAAAAATTTCACTCGTACTTTGAATGAAAATGCTCGCAAAATCGTAATTTTGTGTTTTCTGATGCATGTGCAGTAAAGTGCGCAGTGCAAAACTACGGAATTACCTTAAATTCAATAAAATCATGAAAGTATTTAGAGCGTTGTTTGTCCAAAACTTACCTCTTTTCTAATGTTTCTAATCTAAGATCTAATGGCTTTAAAGCATGTTTGAACATCTGTGAAAAGTTTATATATTTTGAATGAATTAAATAGAAATGCATGATGGCATTCAACAGTTAAGGACAGTCCATTTTTTTATAAGCATGGGTGGGGGAAAGGTGGCCGGTGGTTTTGAGGAGAGACCACATAAAAATAGGGTGACCATTCAAAATGCATCCTTAAAAATTATTAATAGAATAAAGTTGTGAAGGTCAAGCAAATTAAGCTACCAACATTTCTCCACCTCACCATGCCACCCATTTCAGCAATCAGTTAATTTGTTGTACTTATCATTTTAATATCAAAATATTCAAATTAATGGCTTTTGTAAGTTGAGAAAGGCCTGTTATGTTGGAGTAGCATAATAGGTAAATTACATGTAAGAGCCCTAAATGCGTAATGACAGAAGAAGACTGCACTAAGGCCTTTGACAACTTCTAGTCAGGTTGGGCCTCGTCAGCACGGTGCATCTGGAGAACTGGCTGGATCCCACCAAAAAGTATCACATAATTATTATTAAGAAGTAGGCAATTAAGCCATGTGGGATGGGCTCAAAAAAGATGGCATAGCGTAATAGGTAAATTATGAGCCCTAAATGTGTAATGAGAGATAAAGACTGCACTAAGGCCTTTGACAACTTCTAGGGTCATATAATAGAGAAAGCCAGTTCAACTAGAAACCATGGACAGCTGAAAATTATCAAATTTATTTTAAAAAATTTGGAAGCAAAGCAAGCAAAATTTGGGAATTTTTTGCAAAATTTGTGCTGAAAATTGGTCAAGTTTAAAGAAAGTTACTAAATTTTAAAATGACGTTCAATTTGCATAATTTTAGTTGTGTCAGCTATATTTACCACAATCTCTGAAGGCTCTGATAAAATATTGTAGTTTTTATCAAATTCTTTAATTTAAATTTACAGAAATAGTGTTTTAAGATGTTTGCTTTCATTCAATTGAATTTTACTCTCCTATGATCATTTATTTAGTGGGTAAAATATTTTTCTAAAAATATGCACTCTAATTTTCTGTTTTTGAGGAATGTCAAAATTATCATGACCATCCCATGACCATAGGCCTTTTGCAACTTCCAGTCACATGGTACAAAATCTGCCATCATGCTGGAGGGCTAAAGAATGTGACAACCTTTAGAACAAAGCTACTTCAACCAGTCAACCTTGACTTTTCTTTGTTTCTGATGTCCCAGTGGACAGCTTGCCATTCAAGCAGGGCAGATTTTGTACCATGTGATCTGTTGTTGCAAAAGGACTATGCCCTACTAAGGTTTGAGTATCCCAAAAACATTATTGCAGACATTTGTAGTAAAAACATTGCTCTTTCACGTGATTATTGTTTTATAATGCTAGGCCATGTGGCAATTTGCATTTTTTCCCTCCTCAATTATGTCATTTTTTCATAATTTAACAAAAGTTAAAAAACGCTTAAAAGTAAAAATCCCTAGAATTTTGACATTTTATTTATAATCAAAAAATGGCCACTTAAAATGTGGACAAGTATCTTGTAATTTTAAGCAGTTATTTTCTTCTTCAATATATTAATCCTATTTCATTTTTTTTGTCAGCTGTTATTGATGTGCTCTGAAAATTGTCAAAAACCCTTAAACAAATAAAAAAGTTTGCTGTACAGCAGAAAAAAAAATTTCAGGTAAAAATTATTTTTCTCATAACTCATATAAGCTTAAATCTTTATTTTGACCAAGTTTGAGAAATTTTGATTTTTTCATTTTGCACACCTCTGTTGATTTTACAGACAAGTTTAATAAGGGGTGCAATCTCATGTTATTTAGAAATAAACTGAAACAACAGCTGGACAGGTAATAATCATCCATTGGCAAGTATTTTATTTTACACCTAGAATTGGTTTTCTTGACAGGTGTTTTTTACTTTAAAGGATTTGGAAGTGTTTTTCATAGCTATATTCCTGTCCACACATATACACAAGCCTGATTCCAAGACCTTTCTAAGAAAGAGTGAACGATTGTTCCTAATAAGGGACTGGTCATTATTTAAGTCAGAAGGGGGAAGGAGTGGAGGAGAAATTGTCTTTGATGCCAAAAAATTTTGAGACCCCACCCTCATAGCATTTTAGTTTTTTTGGGAGCTCCCCTTTGGGACTATGTAAATTATCAAAGGGACTTCAGGACCCCCTTTAAATGTCATTCTCAGCTTTCAAGACCCCCAAATTCTCTCCCAAAAAATTTCCCCCCAATTTCTCCTCCACCCCCCCTGACAAATACCTTCTTTAAAAATGTTCAGAAATTGAAGACAAATTGTCTCTTGAGGTATCTGTGGTTTTTCAGAAGATTTGATGTCTTTTCATGCATTCTCATTCCCAGACCCTTCTCAGCTTTCACAAAAAATAGATTTTTAAAAGCTGAGAAGGGTCTGGGAACGAGAAAGCTTTTCAAGTGGTTTATGAGATGATGAATTTATGGCCATTTTGTAGTTCATTTTTGTAGTTGGGATACCTGTCTAAAATCAGTTTGCGTGTGCTCATTAACATTCTTATGGTTTTTGCTTTTAGAAGGACAGAATGTTTATTGTTAGTTGTTTTTAGATTGTATAACAAAGACTGTTTTAAAAATATATTGGTAGAATTAATTCTTAGAGATCCCTTCACATATCTACAAGTTAATAATGTAAAAGCACTAATGAATTTAATTAGGAGGGTGTGTGAGACAATACCAAAAAAAAATCTAACAGATATTTTTGGGGAAAAGAATTTATTTGCACCTTAGGGGCAGGAACTTGTCCCAGAGAGATGAAGAATCAATGAAAGACATATTGTACAAATGAAGAAACATGTAGAAGGAATTTATAGTTACAGCATATAGCAACAACAAGATTAAATACTATACATATATTAGAAAATGCAGCAGTAACACATTCCAGGGATCTTCAGTCCACATGACGGGTGTTGCTGCAGGCACTTGTAGCAAGATCACTTAGCTGGATTACAAAGTCTGCAGTGCCGTGTTGCCACTACAAGGGCCCACAGCCCATCATATGAACAGGACATGAATTAATATTGTTGGTACATGATTCAGTGGCATTTTCCAATGTATTTTCACTAATTGACTTTGTTGCTGCTACATGATACCGTTATCTATGCCTGCTGCTACATGCTTCTTCATTTGACTGTATGGAATATGATTTTATGCCATTCTGAGGGACAAATCAAATCATGTCACTTGTTCTTTACTATCATACATGCATCCCTTACCTCAACATTATGCAATTCCATTTCTTTTTTTATTTGTTGTATTACTTTTTTTGATATTCTGAAAAAGATTAAATTTTCAGCAATTATAAAAGTTATCACTAAAAACTTTTCTTGTTTGTTTGTATTTATACTGTATGGTAAAAAAATGGACATGAAATCCACCTGACAAATAATATACAGTCATCTTTATCATGACATGAAATAATTCTTTTTTTCATTGGGAACTTTTGAAAAATTTAACAAATATTTGGAACTTTTAACATTTAAGTGTTTAAGAAAATATAGGCAAAATATTGACAATCAAAGACACCAAAATCACATTAGATTAATAATAATACACTTATAGCACAGGTACTCTAAATTTCCTGCAAATGAAATCGTTTAATAGTCAGTGGCTATGGTCACCCCAGCTGCATAAGGGAGAGTACCATTGCTTGCTAATGGCCATTATCATCAACACTTTCAAATATTAAACTGCCCTTGCCAAAACTTCTAAATTAGTGGGCCAAATACCAAGCAAACGGACTGCAAATGTGTGCCAACCGCCCTGCTCATGACTGGCTGAGAAGGCATTGTATCACTGCTCTCGACCAATCAGATTTTCAGGGAAAACCATTTCAAAATACGAGTTTTGTATAACACCCATTTTCGCTTTGAAGCTGATTTTTTTTTTCGAGAATTCAAACTTTCTTGAAGCTTTTTCTGGATGTAATTTTGACAATCATAAACTAAGTTTTAAGTCATAAACTTTTGGCAGTCATGATTTACTTTTAATAATTTGGCTAGTTCTATATTGAATGACATGACTTGTGGCCCTTTCACCACCATTTGCACCCTCACTGCGCTTGTGTGCAAATGGTGCTATGCGGGCCACAAGTGAACAATATGCATGACAAAAGTTATGTTATTGTCCTAGTTACTGGTTAATGTCCCTCCAAAATTGGTACAAGACAAAATTCCTGTTTAGAAACAATATTGGTTTTCTTTGATCTCTTAAAGTAGTGTGCAATAAACAGTCAAAAATGATTTTTATCAGTCATCATGGCCAGCACATGGCATGTCACTGGTACAGCAGGGAAAAGGTGAAAGGTCTTTTTTATGTATGTTTTAAAATCAATCAAGTATACATGTATTATAATATTTTCATAAGTTTCTTTGTTTTTTAATTTATCTTTAAGTTTATTGATTGCTCTTGGCTCTTTTTTCAAAAATATAAGAGTTTTTTATTGGGTGTGTATTGTTTTCACAAAGTTAAAAACATTTGAATAATTTTGATTGGCATAATGTCGCATCGTTTACAACCACTACCAGAATGCTTTTCTCACTTTCTTTTGTTATGTTATTAGCCAATTGTTTTACTATTCACATGCAAAATCTGAATAATAAAGAAATAATTAAAAGCATTCTGATCTTAATAGTAAAATGACATCATCATGAAAATAGCCTATAGGCAGAGCATCTGACTGAGTGCGGGAAAAAAAAAAAAAAGTGCGAAATAGTGCGAAAATTTTTAAAAATAGTGCGGAATAGGGTGGGAATTCTAATTAGCATATTTAGAGAGTTAATTTATTCGAAAAACATCTTCATTTTTATTACAAACTATGATTGGACAAAAATTGTCAAAATTTAGCTAATCATAAGCCTTCTTAGAAAAGAAACTAGAGTCCAGAGTCTTGCAACATATTGCAAACAATGCCTCATTGATTTTTTCCTGTACATTAACCAGCTTGTTTTAGATCCCCAAATTCACTGTAGAACACAATGAAATCTACCAAAAAATGATAAATTTGGAAGTTAATTTTAGTTCAGAAGAAATATTTCGTAAATGTGGTGATTTATTCTGGGAGTCTTTTTACAAATAGTGCGAAAAATGACCAATAGTGCAGAAAACAATAAATAGTGCGATTTGGTGCGATTTTTAAGGTAAATAGCACTCTATCTGATGCTCTGTATAGGGGATTGGATTGGTCACTGGACAAAATAGTACAAAATAAATGAAATGTGGCTATTGCAAACAAGATTTATTTTGAAATTTAATAAACTATGACAAAAACTTAATAGAAATTTCCTATACTCACCTAGCAACAGATATTGTTTCATTCTTACGATTCACTGCCCAACAAGCTGAAAAGGAATAACTTTAATTTAACCATGCATACAAGTATAGAATTAGCAGAATTCAAAACAGATTATAAATAAGCCTACATCTATAATTTTCATTCACAAAGGTTTCCCATACATGTGAATTGATAAGCGGCATATAGATTGCAACTTAGTAAATAAATTATACAACATATTTAATAATTCTATTAGGTAATTATTTGGGAAAAAAATTTAAGTAACTTAAATTAGTTGATTAAACAGTCAAGTCATAGCAAATTTCCTCAAATTGTTATGCTACTGGCTACAAAACAAAAGTAGCAGAGCAAACTTGGTGAGAGAACCTGTTATTGACATACCATTAGGGTTATTCTAAGTTGATATCAATCTCTCAAAAAGCACATTTAAAGTGCTCAATGAAGTGCTTCAATATCATTACTTAAGCTATTCCACACCTTCACAGTCCTAGAGACAAAACTGAACTTATTAACATTGCTAGAAGCTGACAGCTGAATAAATTTATTTTGATGGAACTGCCTTGTGACACTGTTTCTGAATTACATGGGCCAGCATTGGAAGCCTGATCAGATTATTTATGGCTTTCCACATAACAATTATGCACTTGTCAAAGTAAACACACCCAACCTAGAACAGGGTGGGGAAATGTGGAGCATAGGATGACATATGAAAAGCAATGAAACCCCAGGAAGTTGCGATAGAGTGAAGATTTGACTGGTGTGGGGGCAGTGGTGGGGGTTATTAAAGGTCAGGAAATGGCTGCAGTTGGGAAGATAACTTGAATTTTTTTTACTCAACTCGGTGGTTGGGGATTTAGTATTCATTCTTGCACCACTATGTGAGGTATTTACCAACATTTTTACAGTCCAATTTTCATATGCCCCACTAATCGCCACCCTATCCCAGGTTGGGGGATGGTGATTTACTTCAACTAGTGCATTAGCCTTGTGTTTAATCTACATTTCTGAAGGGGAACTCACCCCATGTCAGTTCATTAAGTAAATCTGTAACGAGTTTATAGCGAGATCACCACTAACTCAGATTCAATGGACCGGAAAGGATTATAAGTTGAAGTAACTTTTATATACGACAGACTCTTCCAGAAATATACTGACAGAAGAAATATGGCTAATACTATCTATAAACTTATTATTTGAGTTTCATACATTTTTTTATTGTTTTGATTAGGCTTAGCTTATAGAAATCAAAATATCTTACGTGACACAAATATCAAAAAAAAATTTACTCACCAACTAACACGGTAATCATGAGAAGCACTATCAAGAATTTAACACGTCTTTGAACAAACGCAAAGGAACTTATATTAATTGGCATATTTGTTTAGTGTCTTTCAACTGTTATTTTGTTCTAATTAACCATGATCACATATTTTATCTTTCTAATTTCTTCCTTGTTCTTTGTTTAAAAATGGATGTAACCGCTGACCAAATATCAGTTCGTTCCCAGACCTCAATCACCAAAATGAAAAACCCAGGTAGCCCAATGGGGATTTCAATAGTACATTTCCGAGATACAATAGCTTCAAGTCGAGGCTTCGCACGAAATGTCGGAAATGTCTTATTATCTAAATATGGCCGACACCAACATTTAAAAATAAAGACTAATTTCAAAAAATAACCACTGGCATCAGTAAGAGCAGACAAAAATATGTATTTCTGGAGATTTTCACCGCTATACCTCAAATTCCAGTAAAGTTATTAGGAATCAAAATTACAGAGATTTGTATGTGTTCCGTTGACTGAGACTGGCTAGCCTCGTCCTGGTGATTTTCATAGTTTTTTAATCCTCATAAACTTTTCAAGAACTTCGTACTTTTACCTAAATTTTTCTTATTTTGTACATGCCATTCTTAACTATAGTCTAAAACCAGTACTTACTTGAAAAGAGAATTTTGAAAATTATGAAAATGAAGTGGCGGCCATATTTTGATTCTGTGAGTAATGCCAGAATAAAAATATTTAGAAAATTACAGGGTGTCTTGATCTTCTCCTTTGCCGTGTCTGTACCGAGCTTTAGGGAATTCCGGCAAATCGTCTTACTATTGTTTTCGTAAAGAGTAAATCCAAAGACTTTATTGAAATACCGCAGTTATTAAGAAGGACTGATGTGATTGGATAAGTCTAGAGTTGGCAAGTTGGGACAAATCTTCTTTTTGAACACCTTAAAAGGGGTGGGCCGTCCATAAAACTGTACATTAAAGAGGGTCATTTGCAATGCAAATACCTGGACACTGCGGGGGAGGGGTCTTCTCTTTTTTGACCTCGCTTTATATTGAGGCCAGCAGAAAAAAGCTGTTCAAAATCCAGTTTAACCCTCCACCCCCCTTGACGTTATGACCACTTCCTTAGCAGTAAATTCCCGCCAAAACTATAGCCAAAGAATAAGCTTGAGCTACCTGTTTTGAAAACAATTAAATTTTTACTGCAACATTCACACACTCTTACGTTCTAAGCCGGGGGTAACATGTAGTCGAGGACCAAGGACCATTTTTATCTTAATATTTTGAAATTAAAAAGTTCAGACAACGAATGGTCTTTCCGGCATACATTATGTGTCCATAATATTATTTTTTGGATGAGCCGTGCTTTAATTTACTTTCTTTTTTCTTTTTTTTTTTTCTTTTTTTTTTCCCCTTTCTGTTTTTATTTGCCCATGGCTCTTAATAGACCTCGTTTTCATTCTAACAATTCACCTTTTGGCGGGGTCAAAAACACGCCAAAGCAAATACAAATTGGAAAAACATTTGATCTATGGCAGGCCTTGGTTGGCATTTCAATGGCATACGTCTAGGCAAAACCAAGCTAGTGTCAGTTTAGATCTTAATGGCTTTTCCAATCTCCTGTTTCATTAATATCTTTTTTTTTTTTGACCATTCTCATCACATCCTGACATCGTACTACCAGAATCCTTTCTGAATTCGTTCCTCCCCTCCACCAGTTATTAAGATGTTTATTATCCTCTACTCTGAGAGTCCAAGACGGTGGGTTGAATTATAATGTTCTGGAAAGATACTAGGAAAATTGCCGGATTATTTAATGCTGCATTGAGTTATATATATTTTTTCGGCGAAATTGTCAAATAAAAAAAAAAAAAAAATAAATAAATAAATAAATAAATAAATAAATAAATAAATAAATAAATAAATAAAGTACGCGTTTTCCCAAAAACCCTGTAAACCACTGACAGAAAAATTGATGCGTGAAATTCTCAGATAGCTTTTATTTTGAATTTTTATTTATTTATTTATTTATTTATTTATTTGTTTGTTTGTTTATTCATTTATTTATTTATTCATTCATTCATTCATTCATTCATTCATTCATTCATTCATTTATTCATTTATTCATTTATTAATTTATTGAATAAATGACAACAGTTGTTTTGAATCTCTTCCTTGGTATTAGCGAGAATCTCAAAAGGAGTCAAACATGCAGGAGTCAAAGGAGACTTACCTCAGGATGGAGTATTTTGAAATATCTTTCATATCGTTGCCAACTTTAAGCCGTAGTGTAGTCATTTTAGAACCCTTATCCTGCTAATCTCATGCTTCTACGGTCATATGTACCGTGGCAAAATATTCCATTTTTGGGAATAAAAAATCATCAATGACTTACACAACCCCTATTCACTTTCGCTATAAACTTGGGGACGTCATCTAAATAGTTGGATTATTGATTGAGACTAAAATCAACAAAAATAGACCATTTGACAATATAAATTCGAGTTTAAATTTCAGATATCGTTAACTCTATGTACGCACTCAAAAACGAAAGAAAAAAGGAAACAAATGACTTTTGCAAAATAGAATTGGGTTTCCTGTGTCAACTGTCAAATTTTTTTTTTTTTACCGTGCAGTTAGATAATGTATTCATCTTTCTCGGAAAATTATAATCAAGTTTCATAGCGGAAAACAAATTACTCAAGTTTCTTGGAATATTTTTTGCATTATACCGAGAAACAGACCCTGAGTTTTCTAGATATGCTTTAGTTCCTTTTGCCGAGCATTCGCTGTGGTATTTGTACCGGTTTGTAGTCATAGATAAATCTGCTGATGCGAGTCCACCGAAAAATGTGATTCTCAAGAGAACTTGAACCAACAAAGCGGCTGGAAATACACTGTAAGTGATATCATACTTTTTATAATCATCGTTTCTACCTCGATCATTGTTAAATTTTAAATAAATTTCAAATGCTTTCGGTGGTTATAATCGATAATATCTTAGTTAAGCCGGCACTGTCGATATCATTAAGTCTGTCATGGGAGGTCGTACTGATGCAATAATACATTTTATTTGGTCTTGTTAAGCATATATTTGGCAGGAAGGCCTTAGAACATGGTAGAAATTAAAACAATATTAACATAAAATAAATGTTAGAAATGATATTACAGTAAATGCGTTCAGTGTATATATATTTTAAAATAAATGTGTATGATAGTTATTTCGATCGTTATTTCATTATTCATTCCTCGGGAACGCTACCCCAGATCACTCGAGGAGGGATTACGAATGTGTTAATCTTTACATAAATACGACTAATAAAGTTTTTGTTTGGCCTTTTCATCACTTTAGTTTCTGCAGTGAAATGCAGTGACGAAGGCAGAAATGGCCCATGAGAAGCCGTCAATTGGCTGTGGGTAGGTATTTCAACCAAGGTGAAGAAGATTTATTTATTTTTTAAATGTATGTTATAAAAGATTGATAATCATTTGATAATCAATGGAACATTGAAACGTTCTATCAGAAATGCTAAATTTATGATGATCATGGAAAAAGAGAGCTTGTATTTAGTATTCTTAAAGTGGTTAATTGATCTTAATATGCTTATTCTACTTTCGACGATGAAATTCGGCTAATTATTCCAGTGCGTCTTGCATAATATCATTTCTTTTATTTTAATTCGCACAGCTTGGTATTAAATAAAAACAGTCCTTGAATTGGCTACAGCTTGATCAGGCGAGACGAATCACGCTAGAAGGTTCGAAAGTCAAGCTTTACTTGACGTGTTACGTTAGCCTGATGACTGAACAAGTAGCTCAGTTTTGTCTTCCCAGTCTTGTCCTGATCAGCGGCCTTTTGTTTTGCTTTGTTTTCTTTTCTTTTCTTTTCAGGATGAACTTTGTAATGCGTCACGGTTTTTCATTAATTTTCAGAACACGTTGACTTTGTTCATTGGTTGTTGTCTGTAGTAATCAGTATTTTTAAGGAGTACTCAAGTTTCATCAAATTTAATTAATAACAAATTTCAAACAATGTTTAAAACAAGTCCGAGTTCGTGTCAAAGTGTGTGAAATTACACCACTATAGCTCGAGTATGATTTGTTTTTGCTCCAAAACATAAATGTTTTATTTAATTAAGAACTGTAAAATAACCCTTTTTGTTCCTTTTGCAAGTTTCCTTGTAAAACATGGTCAAATACCGTCTTTGAAACTGTTATTATTTCGATAATATTGAATGTTTTGAAATCAGAAATGGACCTCAAAATAAATACCATAGATGCATTGCGCGCATTTTCTCAGATCACCTGGCCAATAGACAAAAGAATAATCAGTAATGTTAAGTATGTTATGACGAAACTCTCCGAGCAAGAACGCAAATCACCAGACTTAATCACCAGACAGAACTGAACACAAAGCAATGAGTTTTTCAGTGAAGTTTTATTTCGTTCAAAAATTTGTAAGGCCAAAGTACGAGAATAAATATTCGAAATACAGCGCTTTAAAAATCTAAAGTAATCTCTAGCTACCGGGCTCTAGCTTTGAAAGCAAATAAATCATGTAATGAAAGGCTAAAAACCACTCAAAACTTCGACCCGACTGTCACGCATCAATTGCAACCGTCACTGTCTGCAGATTGTTCTATATACGACGGGTTTACTGGTGAAGTCTCACGAAGCAAGTAAATATTTAAATGTTTACATTTAAATTCTTTTCAGATATCGCTGGGCAGTTTATTTAAGAAACGGCGATTATTTGGCTTTTTACTTCTTATTTGTTGTAAGTTACCAAGACAGTTGCACGTTAGCAACAGAAATAACCGCTGACCAAAGAAATCGTCCTCGAAGAAAATCTCGATTTTAGCAGGTGGGAATTTTGTTGACGCTGGCCAAATAATCGCGGGCGTTACTTGAAAATGTTGATAATTTGAATGTTTGTTTACTCGTAAGAAGCGCGCGAAAAGAATTTGACTTTGGTAGTTGTTTTATGCCAGAAAACTAGTGAATTTTGTTTTCTAAGTCTTCTTCATAATAGTTAATAAATATTTCGAAATGCTGAAAGAATTTGCAGTGGAAAAATAGGGTTTTTTAAAGGAAACAGTTCCTCTGTTTTTTCGGGTTTGATTCGATCAGTTGAAGAAATGCTCGAACAAAATTTGTTTTTACCAAAAAACAAAAATTTTCACATCGGGAAGGACGAAAATCAGATGACTCTAACTACGTCTACAGCATCACTGCAGCTTACTGGATTATTCTACATACAGCATTGACAGTGGAACAGAACTTTTTGGAGATCCTCGCCGTTGTTCACTCGTCACTTTTCAGTGGTTTTGGCGTGTTTTTGGAAGGTCATAAGCCAAACGAACCTGCTTTTGAACTTATGTACTCACAGTGTCGACTAAAAAGTGTATAAAAGCAAAATCTATTTACTAGGCTGTGTATTTGTATAAAAATTAGGGAGTAAGATTGAATTTCTTTTGTAAAATAAGAGTGTATAAACAACGTGAAATTTGAGCGTGCATTTTTGTTTAGTTTTTCATTGAAAACGTGTCATCGTGTGCAGA
>JANTNT010034448.1:0-12722 GCA_024752375.1 Entacmaea quadricolor | reverse complement strand
GGAAGCATTTCAATTAGTCTATTTGTCACTATTTTTTTGAAAATGTACATCCTGTTCATTTTCAAATTGGAATTACTGAAAAGTGACCAAAAAAGGACATAAAACCATTAAAAAATGAAAAAGTGCAAAAGTGCAATTATAACTTTTTAGTTGTTTTGACTTACCGGTAATATAGCTTATTCAAATCCAAATTTAGTTTTGATTTTATTATTTTAAGATTGAAGCCACCAAAAATCCAATACTGAACAGTACAATGCAGTCTGGGGGGCATGCTTCATGTCCTTTGACTGTAATTAATTTAATTTACTGTAATAGGCCATTTGCAACAACAGGTCACATGCCAAAATCTGCCTTGCTGGATGGAAAGCTACACAATGGGGCACATCAAAATCAAAAACAAAGAAAAGTCAAGGTTGACTGGTTGAAGTTACTTTGTTCTTGAAGGTCATCACATTCTTTTGCCATCCAGTGTAGCAGATTTTGACCAGTTGTTGCAAAAGGCCTATTGTAATCTAATATGATCAAAGTGTATACCAGTATATAATAATATTCCTTTGTCATAAGTATGCATGATTGAATGAAGAAAGTTGTTTTTTTACCAATAAAATAAATAAAATATAAAAGTATGGCACATAAGCAAGGATGTCAATAGACCATTTCCAAGATGTGCTCCAATTCCCATGAACAGTAGTTTCAAGTCACAGCTTCGTGTGAAGTTTTTCATATATTTGCTAATTTTCGTACAAAGCCTTTGACTTTAAAACTATTGTTCACAGGAATTGGAGTGTACAATAAGTTTTAAAGTTGAGGCTTTGTGGGAAAATCAGCAAATATATGAAAAACTTTGCACAAAGCCTCGACTTGAAACTGTTTGTGGACTGAATATGGAGTGTATCTATCCCATAGTTCTTTCACTGATAATTTCTTAAAACCTTTGCATTTTAACAACAGTTTTACGATTTGATCCTGGATCATAAAGAGTTGCTTTATTTAATCCATATGTTTGATACAAAAATACATCAGACAAAAATAATTGAGAACCTGGAAAAAAGATTGTTATTGTTTAGATGAAGCTATTTCTTTAGGCTATGGACATCAGATTATTACATTAGAGTAGCACTCTGTCATAGATCAATTAACATAGCAGTCTGTCTTAGATAATTTGAATTATTAATTCCCAGTTAATTAACAGCATATGAAGCTATATTCAATTATTCTGCATTTACGAGTCTGCTCATCCCTCCCCATCAGGGATGACAAGTGGTTGTACACAAGCTTCGAAGTCTTTTACTGTGTAAGTAACGTTTTTTCTCGGTGGAATTTCAGGAAAAGAGGACTGTTTTGCAGACTTTTTGTCCTGTTTGTTTCTTACAGTATAAGCTTATAAGATCTGTAAAAAAATGGGTTTGTATATAATAGTTTAGCAGACAAACCACAAGTCAAACTTGGAACCTAAGAATGACTCAGTGCAAAAGTGTACTAGTTAAAAAAATGGCGAAGCACTCGAGGATCCGTAGGTGAGACAACTTCACACAAATGGTTGATGAACTTTTCAAGTGGACCACCATGATTAGGCTGATAACAACCTCTATCTGTCTAACCCCTATTACTTGGTTGTCGAGACCGGCTAAGTGTTCTACGAAGTTTTGAAATTTGATCATTCTGTAATCAGAAGGTTGTAGCTAAGGTTATGCACAGATGTAGTTACCATTGGTAGTAGATTAAGGTCATTATGTATACTATATGTAGCATTAGTGCATACAGTATTTACAAATCTAATAATCCTGGAAATATAACCACTGTTGCTATCTTTTTCTAGTGTGGATGAAATAATTTGATGTAATTTCAAAAGAAATTGATATCAAAAAAGTTTTCACAGGATTAAATAACGTTTGTTAAACGACAAGTTAAGCCAATTTTAGTCTGTGGGCCTGTGCTTGTTGGAACGTAGTTTGTCGAGATATTTACCAGCCCATCTCACTGAGATCCTAAAACTTTGAGGTGATTACATAACAGAATAAAGAAGGCGTATTAGTTCTGGTAATAAGATCCTAACTAACATAAAAAAAAGGAATTTTATAAGTATAGTACCTTGTATAAAACCAAGAAAAAAGTCTTGTAGCTGTATTTCCTGTCGCGACTCCCAACGTGACCAAACACGTTAATCAAATGACTTGATTTGCGACTCTACGGGGGGGTTTAATCGTAGTTAGCTGGGTCTAAAGGCCAGTATGTAGATTTTCATGCGAAGACCCAACAAATAAGAAGAAAGTCTTGATACGTTTTATTTCAGAATTAGATCTTGAACAACCCTCGAGTAACAACTAAAGGTTCATGTGACAAAAAGAGGCGTTGTCAAATTGCGTAACAAGTCCGGTCACAACATCTTAAAGCATAAGTGTAGGATAAACATTCCCCACTGTTTTACACGATTATTTAATGGTAATGTAAACTATAAAACCTGATAAAATAGGTGTTCTATAAAAGTAAAGCAAGAAGGATTTTTCTTTATTCATTAAAATATGTCGCAGTTCGTTTAATGTGTGTTAATCCTCGGAGAACTTAATCACCAAGCTGGCATAATATTTTCACATCATACACCTTTAGTTTTAGGAACCAACAAAAACCGGAAATTGTTTCTTGCCCGACATTTCGAAACGAAATAATATCAAGAGTAAAAGTTTTTTAGTATTCAAAGCTTTCGGGACGATAATCATTTTGGAAAAAATCTGAGCGTTTTAATAGTAAATAACGTATTACGTATAAGGGATTGTTTGCTTACATATGGAAGATGATAACAAATCGGTTCACACTGATGTTCCAGGAGACAGTCAGGGTGATAGAGGTCATAATCGTCAGTTTTTGACAGGCAGATTTGCATCGGATATCTTTTACTTATCATCATGTGGTGACCTTTCATCGAGTACCTCGGACGCGTATTTACCCCCTATCTCGAATAAAAACAAATTAGCCAAACAACGCAGCATGTTTGAAGTGGAGAGTTCCCGCGCAAGATTTACCCCAACCTCGTCAAGTTGTTCTGCTTAGCAGCAGTGCTAGCCTGTAAACGCATATTTATATGTTCCGGGCTAGAAGCTTAACCAACACTGCGCAAATGTGAAATCCATTAAATAATCATCCTTTCAAGTCTTTCCGTTCGAACGTCAGATGTTCTTGAAAAATCAAAATACAGCTTTCGTAGGGGCTGTGATTGGTTAAGCTGTTTCCTCAGCACTATACTGTTTACTCGGATGTCAATCAAAAATAATCTTGGCCAATAAGGAACAGTTGTCATTCCATCTGTATGCTTCTAAACAAGAACAGATAGCGAACAGGCAAGCAATAAAGTCTCTCAGATCACAGTTAATAAGCAGAAGTTCACATGTTGCACATGGATGCATTGCCTCCAACAATTCGCAAAAACATGACCAGTATATTTGATTACATGCCCTCTCATAACGGTGGTTATCCTACCTTCACTTTACCTAGAGGATCTATGCTAGGAGATGTGACTGAATGGTCGGCACCAGAGGCAAATTATACAGCCTTTGCGTTTTCAGAAGGACCAACACCACAGCCACACCACATTCCAGGTCTGCGTCCAAATCAAAATGAACTAGTTGACCACCAGTTTTCTGGTTCAAATAACTTAGGTCCTCAAGGGGTCTATAACCTGCCGTCCAATTATACATGCGTCTCGACTGCCACCAATCCGCTATTCACAGCTCGAGATTTCCTGCTCCGTCGTGATCACTGTGCCATGCCTTTATCAGCCACACAACCGCCACCAATTCTTCATTCGGATGTGTCTTCTTCGTTTCCCTGTAGAGTTACTGGCAGTTTTCAGCAAATCAGTGGGACTTTGCATCCTGTGACAGTTTCTTCCGTGTCTATAGCTGGGGTCTCGCGCACGCTGTGTGTAACTAATAATCCTAATTCCAATACGAGCTTGTTTTCAAATGTCTCCGAGTCAACCGATCGAATATCAGCACCCTTGGTCATCGTTAATACAAGTGACGCTCAGAGTCAGTCGGTTGGAGAACTATCAAGCCATCGCTCTTCCCTTGTTGATCAGAACACAAATACTGAAGATGAAAAAGTCGATACAACACCAAGAAAAGGCAGCCACGAAAGGCCTAGTAATATTCTAGGTAGCATCTCGCATGGCTCACCAACTCTGGAACTATCAGCTGGTAGCGGTGCTTTTTTTCGCTTTTTGCGACCTGCTCAAGTAAAACAAGAACACTCTTGTAAATGGGTTGATGGACGAGACAAGGAAAGTCAGTCTTGTGATCAGGTCTTCACCACAATGGTTGAGCTTGTAAAGCACATCTCTATTGACCATGTGAGCGGAAACGATGGCGGACATCACATTTGTTCTTGGCTAAACTGTGATCGTGGTGGGAAACCATTCAAAGCTAAATACAAACTTATCAATCACATTCGCGTCCACACAGGAGAGAAGCCATTTCCATGTCCATTCCCAGGATGTGGTAAGCTTTTTGCACGATCAGAAAACCTTAAAATACATAAACGTACTCACACTGGGGAAAAACCTTTTATTTGTGAATATGAAGGCTGCAACAGACGATTTGCGAATTCCAGCGACAGGAAAAAACACTCTCATGTTCACACCTCAGATAAACCTTACATTTGCCGTGTAAGTGGTTGTGAAAAGAGTTACACACATCCTAGCTCACTGAGAAAGCACGTAAAAGCCCACAACAAGCAGTTTATCAATCCAAACATGGACGATAACAAAAATACTACAAGTAGTGCGGCAATACCAGCAGGGGACGCTGGTACAAGGGATGTTAAACAATCAAGAGTTTACGATTGGTTATCGAAAGTTTCTAAACCTACTAATGTTCATCATAAGGCGACATGCATCTCACCAGTCAAGCAAGAACAAAACATTTAATCGGTACAACAGATTATTTACTAGAAGGGAATGAAGCTGGGTAAAAGGTGTGATACTCACAAAACAAACAAACAATTATCCTCATTTATATTAGTATGTGATTAACCAGTTTCTTTTGTTAAACAATTGCAATCGTCAGCAGTACAGTTAGCGCGCTCAATAATGACGTCGAGAGGCGCAAAAATATTATTTAGGGAATTACAAAATGAAAACATTCCGTCTTCCTATCCTTGTATATTCAACCTGAATGAAAATATTGTTTCTCATAACTTGGACTTTGATACGTGTCGTAATAAATGATCCCAGCTTAAGAATCCTGAATCAAACAAAGTATTTTAAATGACTTCAGTTGTGTAGTTCGTGCATTCATCGCGCAAACTTATAAAGTCCAACAAGAGAGCAAAGTTTATCATGATTTTAAGTGCGTTCTTGACAGAGCACCTGGATTATGGGCATTGATCATTATAAATTACTGTTGTTCTTCGTTGTTCAACAATTTATTGTTGATACAGCGTTCATTTTATTTAGTGTTAGATACCGTACACTTTATTTACTATATACATTAAAATTAAAATACAAATTAAGAATTGCAGCTTAAAGATATAAATGCATGATTGATGCGTAAAATATTTAATGCTTTTTAGACAAGGTCAAGGATAGTTTTGGTGACCTTCACATGATCACTACACATGACCGGATCTTTTTGAATCATACGTCATACTTCCCTGCTAGCAGACTTTTCCCTTCGACTTTTGTTCGACCCGTAGAAAAGAGTTATCTCAACATGCAACAGAGTTACGTAAATTGATAGATGACGTAACCAACACCTCAATTGTTAAATAAATGATTTTATGTACAACTATTCGTATTTATTGAAATCAAGGTCAAAAAGGAGAATATTTACATTTTAAAATTTACAGCAGAAAGGCTCGTAGCTGTAAAATATAAGGAATATGGCTATAGATCTCTGCTTTGTCACCAGAGGGGAAAATATTGTTGGAAAATGAATATTTTTCTAAACTCCATTTTTGTTGATGATTCTTGTAAACAAAAGTGTTAACCTTTTAATCTTAGTCTCGTTTAGCTTGATTATACCAAAAATATTTTAATGAAGATCTATTATTTCATATTCGCCATCTGTATCGTACTCTCGTTTCTCCTCTTCATAGCTCAGTTCTGTAAAATCTGTAAGTATCAAGGAGTATCATTCGTTCACTAAGTGTTTGAAACATCAAGGTTATCTCGTGTTAACTATTTACCTGATTGACAGCTGCTATTGAGTTCTGATGGTCGAGGTTGAATTTCAAGGACAGGCCAATGTGGAGGTCTCTCTGTAGCCAGCTCAAACATTGGTCTTCTTTTGCCTTCAATGATGTTCTATGAAATCAAATAATACCGGTACGTGTTATTGTTCAAAATACTCTACAATTAGCACAGACGTCACTAGTCTTTAAAATTCATTTTTCACTTTTGAAAATCATAAAAAATATATAACACACTTTAATTAGGGTACTGGTATTTTGAGGAAAATTTATATGAAGTTTTGAAGATTCCGTTAAGATTTCAAAATGATCAAACCTTCATTCCAAATTTGGAAGAGAAACTAGAAATGTTGGTCACGGCTGACGTAGTTGTAATTCAGCTGTAAATTTTTTAAATTCAAAATTTCCCGAAACAAAGTCTATTATTTTTGGTTTGGCTGGACCCCGTTGCGCCCAGTCAAAATATGAGACTTTGTATAGGGATATTCTTGAATTCAACGCCCAATATCTCAGCCATTTTGCTCTCAAATGATCACACATTTTCTGTCAGCCTATGTTTTGACTAGTGCTCAATGAAAAAGGTTATTTTAGTAGAAAAAGTTGAAATAAGTGTTTTGTGACGTCATCACTTAAAAGCCCTTTAATAACTACAGGGGCGTTACTAGGCAGGAGTTTATGCCACTACTGAATAGGCGCGTGTTTTCACTGGGCGACTGGACTTGACAAATATTGATGTGCGATTCAATGATACGGTAAGGAAGTAAATATTAAAAAGTCACCTAATTTCTCAGGTAACACGCACACACATATATATAAAGGAAGCTAAGCCCTTGAACCAGTGTTATTACGCGCTAAAAAAAGTCAGATATTTTGTTTGTACTGTGACAAGATCTTACCTTCTTAAATTGTTGACATAAGTCATCAAAATCCTCTTCATTTTTGCAGAAAAAACCCTAGAGAGATTGTGTCTGTAATCAGTTGTTAAACAGTTTTGATTAATAATAGCAATTTGATACATACCATAGCTACAGATGGGTCCACTTCATTAATAGCCATTCTACATGGATAAACACAGTGGTATGTCTATATGAAAACAATATAATTATTATATTTTAAGGTGACTCCAATATAATAAACACAATGCAATAGTTCAATCATTTAGGCTTTTAAAGTGGTATTCGGAATTTCATTTTTGAGTCTCGTTTGCCGTTACGGGCCGATTTTGTAACAGTGGTATTTTTACATTTTGTGCTCTTGCTCGCGAAATTATCGTACGATTTTCACGAAACTTCAGATTTTGGATTAATAGATTGTCATAATGTTCTGTTAAGTTTCAAGAAAATTTTTCGAGTGCAAATTGCGGGGTGATTTCGACCTAAAAACTGACCATAAAAACAATCAAACAGTATACCCGTTTTATCCTCGCTGTTCTGTGATAGCACGTTATAGTTTGTTAACAATAGATTATTTTTATGGTCAGTATTTTAGTCGACCTCGCCCCGCCATTTGTACTCGAACAGTTTTTGCATGAATATTTATTTTATCCAAGGCTTAATAATGACGTTAGAATACGTCGTATCCCTTTTTATATTTGTACATATTTAACACACAGAAAATGTTCCCCGTGTCGTTAACATAACCTGACATAGACAGGTTTCAGCGTCCTTAACAACCGTCGACAAGATCTCATTACCGCGGACCAGGGACGAAACAGTACACAAAAACTGTCAAAAAAGGTGAAAAAAGTTTTACCTTAAAACGCCATCAAAATGCTTATTTTAATTTTCTTCTAAGTTTATAACATAACGATTCTAGAACTGAAGCGTTATTCAGTAACATTGAGGACCACTTAATATGACAATTTATGGTATGAGAACCTGTGATTCTTATACCAGACTTCAACCTCCCGTATAAAATTTCCCAATTTCTACATCAGGCTATATTTCAGTCCCAGAGTCACTTTCTAGTAGTTCTGAGTACAGTATAACTTGCAGGCGCTTGGACAGGAGCAGCCAATCAGATTTGAGCCAGCAAGTCGCTTGGTTACTAAACCTGTCTGATCTCCAAAATGGCGGAGGCTCTGATCTGATTGGCTTCTCCTGATCATGTGCATGCAAGTTATTCTTGGTTTTCATGTGACGTCACAGCCGCCATGTTAGTGCACAGCTAACAAAAGATTTCTCATTAGCGTCTTTTGTTATGTACTCCAACATGGCTGCCATGCCTTTGTTATTTCATTCCCTAAGGAATGGGAGAAAACCAAGAATAATTGACGTTTTCTCCGCGATCTCAGATTGTTGAAGCTGCTAGAATGTAATACGGAACTGGACTTTAAACACAGAAAAGTTTTCTATTTGTTTTATAAAATATACGAGAGCAGACACTCCGGTGCCCGTGTTTACATAGTCTCATATCAACACGGTTGTTAGCCAATCAGAGTGCGTAACGTATCTTGCATTGTCTGAAGTTTTAAAGTTTTCATCATAAAACATAAATCTCTACAAATTGTAGTGTTTTATTGTAATTATATATCTGTATATGTATATATATATTATTCAACTATTATATATATATATATACACACACACCTAATTGAAAAATCGTTGTCGGGTTGAAAAGACTGAATCATCAAAGCTAAGACCGAAGGGTGTTCTGGGTTAAGTGATATTCCAGTCATTTGGAGAGTGTTTGCATGAAGACACAAACATGGGAAGTGAATAAATGTTTTGTTCGGTAACTTGAACTGAGCTGCAATATTCAATATGCATAATATTAGCCTTATTAACTGTTTACCCAGAATACCTTTTGGTCTCAGCTTTGATGAATTAACCTTTTAACAACATGACAATGATTTTTTAATTAGGTTGTGTGTGTATATATATATATATATATATATTTGCTTTTGATAAGTTTCCTAATTTGTTCAAAAAGGTTCAAAATGGAAGTAGCATTTAATGCGAGCCATAATCTACATCATCTGCATTAATTACTCATATTACTATATATCAGAAGGTTTACCCCATCAGGAATTTGGCTCATTTGTTGTGGATTGACTGTCTGTTGTGTTGTATGAGGATCTAAATACAACAAGTTATTTCCTATAAATAATGATAAAAAAACAGAATAGTATTACTACACTTAGTAAAACTGTGGGAGTGTGAAGATAGAATGTAAATCATGATATGTAGCCAGCTGCCTACCATAGTATCCAATAAAATATGTAGCATGGTTTGGTTTTCCTCCAATTACTCCAAGAGATTGTCTGAATTTGAAACATGCCTAGTAAATACAACACACAAATTGTAAATGTTCTTGTTATAAACACATACTGAATACCTTGGTTGGGATATATGTAGCATAATTTGAATGAAGTTCTAACCTTTAAAGAGTCATTATACACTGGATTCATTTCTGACAGTCCTAATCTTAATGGCACAAATAGAACAAGGGGCCTCCATGCTTCTTTACAGCTGTGAATCAGGGGATTACTGGTCTTCTTTGGACTTTTACTTGAGGCTCCTCTTCTTCTTAAAGATTCTCCTACATGTGCAGAGTCTGTGCAGTCATAGCAAGTCGACTCCCCACATGACTTTCTTGGTATGGCTTGTTTACATAATTTTTCTATGAGGGAAACTGTTTTGATTAATATATGGAGTGAATCCACGGTTAATTACGGTGAATCCACAGTTAATTATGGGGAATCCACAGTTAATAGGGTGAATCCACAATTAATAGGGTGAATCCAAAGTTAATTATGGTGAATCCACAGTTAATAGGAATGACTCCACCATAAAATCTGAATGTAGGGAATAGATTTTAATGAGTTTCCTGGTATGATTCAGTTCAAGGAAAAAATAAGATCGATTTTGTCAAACCCCATATCAACAACAAGATGAAATGGAATTTAGTTTGTTGGCTTTTGTGAAATAAAAACTGGAAAACCAAGAGAAAAACCTTGAATCCAAGGAAAGAACCAACAAAAAGCTAAGCTAACATGACATTGAGTCAGGAAATTAATTTTATTAAATCTGGGAACCTAGGTTTGAGAGAAGAGTGCAGTTGGTTAAGTAATGGTCTGTTGTGTTGGGGGGAGCTTGTAGGTTCAAACCCCTGTAACATCTGCAAATGGTTAGGCTTTTGCCATGGTTAGATGACCACATAAAATGGCAGTCCAGCCTCAAATATGAAAGATGCTAAACAAAATAGGCCACAAGTTTAATTCTCAGTTTAATTTTGTAATTTGTATGTAATTAAATGTAATTTTCAATGCTATCCTTGAATCCCATCCTTAGGTACCAGTGAACTCCCTAGTTGTGTGAGTAACACCTGGAGTGCCAGTGGAGCCCCTAGTTGTGAAAGTAATACCTCAAGTACCAGTGGACCCTCTAGTGGTGTGAGTAATACCTTTTGCTAGTGGCACTGGCACATACATTAGGAGCAAGGATGGCACAGTTAGTTAATATGCAGCTTTCATTGGAGGGGTCCTGAGTTCCATCCCCAGCGACCTCACATCATTTCAACTTCTTTCCTTTCTGTGTAGCTTTAATAAGCTTTAATAAGCTTTAAATGCCCGTAAAACGGAGCACTAATGGAGAGAGGGATTAAAAATGAGCTCACCATTGGCCTCAAATTTATCAGTCTGAGTACTGTCACTAGTTACCAACATTAAATAAGGACCTTTACATTTACCTTTTTACAGTTGTAAAAGAGACATTTTGAACCAACCAATAGGCCATTTGTATGATGATGTCATTGACTACCACTACCAGAATGTTTTGCTCACTTTCTTTTGTTATATAATTAGTACCAATTGTCTTACTATTCCCATAAGGGTAAAAAAATCTGAATAACAAATAAAAAGCAAAGCATCCTGGTCTTGGTAGTAAAATGATGCTGTCATGCAAATGACTTATTGAAAATAATTAGTATAGAAAAACTTACTGATGTCCTCAATGATGATGGTGTTATCCATGGCTACATGTATACATAATGAACTCCAGTCATCAAAAGTAGACAGCTTCCTGAAGGACATATTTTAGTACTTAAATTAGGTATCAATTGGACTAATTGAACCTAAGTATAGGGATACTTATCATATCTTTTACAGGGACAGTCCAGAGGGAGATACTGGGAAGGTTAAATTTCCAAATCTTAGCCCCCACTTTTTCAGCCATCCCTTTTCTTAGTTGTCAATTTTTAAGGGCTTACCGTAACCATGCCTGTTTTATGGGTGATTCAGTATCTCTTTAATATATAATTAGAATCTAGAACGTTAACCTCCATCAGCCAATTTCAAAACGACTGGCACAAAGTTTCTTAAATTTAAGTGAGTAGATAGGAAATAGTCATGTTTTATAATTTGCTAAAACTACAGACTGGACACCATACATTTCTTACTTTTAGAACATTTGAAAGCTCACAACATTGTTACAGTGCAGCTACTATAACTGCAAGCCCATCGCTAGGGGTGGTTTGTTGGTTCGAACAAACCCCCCTCTCTCTCTCTCTATCTCTCCACTATCTTCACTATGAAGAAAAAATTGCAATAAGGCAATAGAATGTTTGATAAGCTCTAAAAGAGTAATATTAACTGTTTTACTGAGCAAATGAAAACATAAGAATTGTTATCATTCCTAAGTGTGTGATAAGCTAATGAAATCAAGGCTGCACTTTTCCTGCGTTTTCTTTAGCTGTTGGTGAACACGTGGCTGAAGAACTTCACATTGTCAAACCAATGTAGAGAAAGGAGAAGTAAGTAAAGACAACAACTAGTTTAGCTATTTTACCCTTTTTGGTATGTATATTTATTCCTTTTTTTACAAAGTTTTAGACTTATAAAGGACAAATATTTATGTTCAAACCATTTTTTAAAAGGAGATATCAAAACAACAAAAATTAAGTTCAAGAGTCACATTATTTGAGTTTGGATATACGTGTGAGAAAGAGCAGAATCCTGATTCTGAAAATGGTAGGCTATCATCTCCACATCCAATTGTTCAATTGAACAAGCAGTAGACATTTTTGCAAACATGCATTCAAGAAAGATGCAGCTTGGACCTGGCATGATTAAGTTTGCATAAAAAAGGTCATAATGCAATCAAAAAATCTCATTGTCTAAATAGCCCAACTTAGACTAGTTGCACGTGATAGATAAAATATGAGCAGGAGACCTTTATGGGGATTTAAAGGTCAAGCCACAGGCGAGACTTTATGCCCATAAAGGTCGAACACAAATGTTTTATCTCACTTGTTCATGTTCTTTTATCTCAGACCTTATTCATGCAAGCAAACAACGCTGGAATCTTTTTGGTGAAAACAACCTCTATCATCTCAAAGTTTATGTCCATATCAACAAATGCATTTTTTTTTTCAGTTTAGAATAAAAACCCAAAAAGATATCGGGGATGTTATGTATAGAGTTTAGTATGGGATGTTATGTATAGAGTTTAGTATGGGATTTTACCATCATGCATACACACTGTCAGCCTCATTTTGATGTAATTAAGAATTAAAACATTTATAATTCTGTAAAATGTACC
>JANTNT010034447.1:0-23757 GCA_024752375.1 Entacmaea quadricolor | reverse complement strand
TTTTGCTTTTTAAGTTCCCTTCTTAGCGATCTAAGCACGCAACCTGTCTCCGAGTCGCCGATAAGATTTCCAACAGATTCGCATTTCTTTGTGTTTGTGAGCGGATTCGTAAACGTTTGTGGGAGGAGTCGTCATACGAATTTGTCTGACAAAACCACGGTTCGGTGGGTTTAGTAGTATTTTTCTTTTGAAACTTGTCATTCAGCTGATAAAATTCCACACGAGACCGGAAATGACGTCAAGTGAAAACCCAGCAATTCAAATGACTACAAACACACTGACTGCAATGGAAAATAAGGTCTTTACTTTTGTGAAACTAAAAGCATTAACCCCACCCTTAATAAATGTCTTGAATTAAGAACTCCAAGGAATGGATTTTACAGCAAAAGAAATCAAAAATGATCGCCTAAAAGGATATCTTAGAACCGAATATTACCGTGTCATTCACTGTGAAAGTAGACTACAATAGCCTAGCTTAACGTTCTCCGTTAACAATGTGTACTTCTGTACACATACAAGAGACAACAGAACAGTAAATACGATGCCAAAAAGTTACCGATTGTCTTTTACTTGGCGTTGAAGGTCGCGATCATCTGAAGGTGCTTGTCTCTGTCTTTTAGAGAAGTACTGTACTCTTAAGAGTATACACGTCCATATTTACTTTCAATTCTTATGAGATAAGAACAAACGCGTGCTTTCTTCCCTCCGTTTCTTGTAAGAGATATACCACTATACTCATTCCCTCCTCGATTTAACGTCTTATTATTATGTAATAAATTAATCCACGATGTGATCGACGTCCAGGTGTTTTTCGTATCGTCTCCACATCTTAATGAACAGATCTTCTAGATCATGTGTGTATTGTCTTGTGTTGAACAGTTGACTAGAAAACCGACTTTTCCACACTTTTATCCGCATTTTTTCGTAACTGAAATTAAACAAACAAATCAAATAATCTTGTTGGTTTTGGTAGTTTAAAGTATTGTATAATGTATTAGGTATTTTGCCCCTAAAAAGTCCTGAGATCCTCGACGAGATAAAGACAGCAGTTTCCCACTCATACGAAAACCGCTCTAAAGCAGCGGAAAAAAATTCATTTTCACCCTTTGTTGTAGAACTAAGGTGATGTATTATCTGGAAAAAGCCCTTTGAAAACACTATAAATAAAAAGATTGATACTTACTAAACTTTATCGACGCCAAGTCTGACCGCGATTTCTTCATAGTTGTTCCGCGAATCAGCGATTAATTCAGGACATCCTAATGCAGTCAACTGCGAAGCGGCTACTCTCGATGCCAGCGTGTCTAAAGGTAGAGTAATAACTGGACAGCCTGCCCACAAGACATCCATACATGTCGTGTGTCCATTACACAGTGGTGTGTCTAGACACACATCCGCTAACTGACCCCGACGAACGTGTTCCTCTTTGGGCGCAACTGGTGAGAAAATGACTCGATTCTCAGTCACACCCTCAGATGCCATCTCAGCCTTGATGTTTGCTTCGCCAACGGCTGGAAACCTTAGAAGCCAGAGAACAGAGTTGGGTACTCTCTTGAGAATGTTCGCCCACACTTTTAGTGTTTTAGGGTCAATTTTGTACAGCTGATTGAAGTTACAAAAGACGAAAGCATTCTCTGGAAGACCGTACTGCGAGCGGCAGGTATTAGTCGCAGAAGGGATCCTCTCGCCACTATCTTTACATCCCGAGTATTCTTCTCTTTTAGCTTCAACAAGCGACGGAATTCTATTTAAAAGATTTGGATTCGTCTCACTATTCAAGAGAAGGCTTATGGTATGAGGTTGGACAAAACCATTCGGTACATTTTCGGTAGGGACTTCACTGGACACAGACCTTAAGCTCTGCATTAAGTGAGGGAACATTTGCTTGTGGTCTCCAATGAAGAAAGTGTTAGGCATATAGGCAAGTTTCTCAGAGTACTGATCAGCACAGTCTAGTGGAGAGGTGGTCTTATCGGTTACAATGTAGTCCATATATGGTGCTCCACTGCTTCCTGGATAACCGAGCCACATGGTCTGAAGGTTCCAAAAACAATTTAATAATTAACCAGAGCATTGCATATACTTTTCCGTTGAGGGGAAAGGGTCATTTTTAAAATTTCAATCCATTTTACAAAATGGACTGGCCTTTAGGCACGTTTACATGAAAGTGGGTAACCCTAGTTATGGGGACAAGTCTTTAGGTTTTCTTTGTTCTGGGGGCCACCAAAGACTAAAAGAGTTATCTAACACAAAGGTAACCCTACCTTCATGTTAGTAGGGCCTTAGTTCTACTCTTGGTTTTCATGCATTCCTTAGGGAATAAAATAACGGTATGGCAGCCATGTTGGTGTACATAACAGTAGAGGCTAATGTGAAATCTTTTTTTAGCTGTGCACCAACATGGCAGCTATGACGCCATGTCAACGTGAAAAGCAAGAATTGAAGTTCCCAAGTTATTATTTTTTTGGAGTATTTCCTTCTTTTAGAGCAGATTTCGTATGGCTGAAAAAAGTACGTCTTGAACGTGCCGTGAACACCACGTTTTGATTGGGTTTGCGAAGGTTTCTTGCGTGAGCAAGTGTCAACACGGCCGTGCCGTACCGTTCCGTGCTGTGATACACTGACGTGTGAAAGCAATGCGATTGGATGAGAATTGACGCGCGCACCTTGCGATTGGCTTGCAAAAGAAGCCACTTGAGTGTTCAATGATGTGACACGTTGACGTTAAAATGTTTTGCTTTGTATGATTGGAGGACTCCGTGCCGTGACCATGTCTCGTGTCGTGTTTTTTCAGTCATACGAAATCTTCTCTAGAAGGAATCATTAACATTGGTAAAATGTTATGAACTTCATAAAGTCCTCTCTCAAAATAATCTGCAACTAAAATATCCTGACCCCAATCAAATTTAACTTACTTAATCATGAAAGTTCCCTTTTTTAAAGGTATTCATTAATTGACTGGGCTTGAAGCATACCTGTATTGGTGCTGGCCGTAAGGCAAATATCTCATTCCGTGCACCCTTGGTGTATCCATTCATGTTGACCAGAATGTGAATACCATCTGCATTAACTCTGTCTGCGACATCACCATGGCATGAAATGGAGGACAGATCAACAAAGTGTTCTGCTTCTCTGGATATCTTTTTACGGAAGCTTGTGTTATCATCAGGTGTGAGGGCATAGCAGAACACCTAGTTTAAATATATACAAACGTTCAAGTTCAGGTGGGGTCAAAATTTTTCAATGTTTGTGGTCATAAATCTGTCAATGATGACTTAATTATTTGCATCACTGATGAAGTGCTTTGTAATTTTATATATTGATTTATAACTCCCTGTGAGAGGCTGTTCTGTGAGGTCAACTTCACTTACTATTATTACATTCAAAATTTACAACAATTCTCAACATACATGTTGATTTTATGGAGGGAGGATAACTGAAGAACCCAGGGAAAAACCCTTAAGGCAAGGGAATAAATAACACATACAGACTCAACTCGAGCCATGAGCCCACAACCCCTTGAAACCAGTGATGAGAGGAGAGTATTTTACTGCAAAACCACCCATGCCTCAAGTTACATTGGGGTCATAGTATCACACTCCTGTCAAGACTGTCAAAAGCAAATTTCTTTTAACAACAGCGACAATACACTGAATTCCAGAGTCTACATGCCTTTTTCTCTCCACCAAGAAATGAAGGATGGCAACCCAATCCTGCTGTTTCTGGTTCAGTTTAATTATTTTGCAGTAATGCATAGGGGGTGCAGGGGGCAGCTCCCAACTTATTTACCGGTCCTCTGTTGCCCTTGTTGTTTAGATTAGGTTGGTTTTCATTGTTGATTAGCTAATAAATAAGGTCTGTATAATAAGGTAGGTTTTGTTTTACCTGGAGTGGCTCATTTTTTGTCAGACACCAGAAGATAATACAATTGCAACTACTTGTTTACATATTCTTACAGACCTACATACCTCCACTTTACTCCTGTCGTGAAATCCTGGTATACTCTGCATAAGATGAGATGTAGGGTGATTGCCAAAGTCACTCGACACATAACCTATTCTTAGCCGGCCTCCAGATTGAGCCAAATCTTTAGGGTATGTATATGGTGGTTTACGAAGCAATGCCACCTAGAAAATTTGACAATTAATAACAGCCATTTAAAAATTAAAGTATAGAAAGCAGTTATCATTTGGAAATGTTGTGGTATAAGAGGTTAAATATAAGTAGGGGTTGAAACAAAGTAGATCCTGAGAGCACACCTTTCCAACGGTATTCACAATTCATAGTTTCACAGCTCGTTAGTTACCATTGCTACGTCCGACAAGCTAAAAGATTTCAACAGAATGCGGCTTGAAAAAGACATTGATTACTGAAAGTTTTGTATGTCTTGTTTGGGTTTTATGTTTTTAAGAATATACCAGGAAAAAAATCACTGAATTCCTAAAATCGTTTATGAGAACAAGCGGTTTAAGATTGTGTTTGTCGGACATACCATATTCCTGTGGGAAAACTGCTAAGCTATGATTGGTCGTGCTATTGTGTGAGTGGATCTATGAATCCAAAATCCTCTATTTTTGACCCAAGTATTAGAGTACAGTGTTTGAGCTTAATGTTTTCCAAACACATTCCTCTTAGGAATAGGAGTCTTTTTTTGAGCGAAATACACATTAATGCACTTTCTCAGATATTATAGTGAAAGAAAGAAATACTCCAGGAAATAACTAGGTCTAGTTAAATAATTAGGTCTACTGATTATAACAACAATTAATTGAAAAGTTGCTGCAATTATTTTGCACTCATTAAAACCCACTTTTATTTATAGAATATTTCTCACCTTTTCTACACACAAGTTGCCATGCCTGTTTGCTATAGCTTTACGGAATTCATGAGTAAGTGGGTAGAGCATACTGTGATGGGGATGTACTGATGGTAATCTGTTGTTTTCCAGCTGTTCAGCAACAATGCTCACAAGTTTTTTCATTCTAGCATCATATTCTGTCCAATCACAGATTATCTAGTGATATAAAATATATTTGAAGTCATTAAAATGTAATATATGTCACTCTTGTAAATAACAGTGTTGATGAGTAGGATACGGGAAGCATTGGCGGCACTTGCTACTAGCATGTTGGCTTTCACTGCTGATGTTCAGGGTATGACTACCTGGTCCTTTCCCTTGTTTTTAGGGTTTTTCTCCAGGTTCTCCAGTTTTCCTCCCTCTGCAAAAATCAACATGCTAAATTCCAATTCTATCTGTGAGTTAACTGTGCCCTGACTTTGATCAGCCTTGTGGTTGTCTCAGGGCTTGATAAAATAAATCCATGATAAATGGTGAAACATTTGATCAAATGTTGTATTTAAAAAAATGATGTTGAAAGCATTGAGGCTCTGATTGAAAGAAGATGACCCTCTGGTAGTGTCGTCTAAACTCTAGAATGCACACCCAAAAGCAACTCCCAGGTTAAAATAAAGTTTAGTTACCTGTAAGCAATGAGCTAAGTTACAGTATGCATCAGGGAAGTTAGATTTAAGTTTTAATGCAGTTCTGTAGGATTGTATAGCCTCAGGAATATTCCCAGAATCCTTAAATAAAAAACAAAAAGAATTAGAGATTAACCAGACCTAAGAGTACAATGGAGGTTTTGAATGATAAATAAGATTATTCTCATGTATAAGGCACACCCCCAACTTAGTCAAGTTATTGAACTCCTACTTGAGCAGAGAAAGTTGAAACTAAAAACTTGCTTATAAGGCACACCCGATGCCATTGTTTTCACACCTCATACACAGTTCCTATCAGAGACTCATTATTTGAAAACTTTCCAATCCAATGTTTACAATTTCTTTTGAAGTGTCCTAGAATATCAACTTTACAAGCCTATCTATAACTTATACACTGGTGATACAGTCGTTTGCATCTAAGCGTGAACACCCGACACTAAAACATGTTCTAATTGAAGCATGAAACTTGTATGTTTGGCGACTGAAACAATGTTTGGTGGTCTCTTCTGGCGGTGTCTTTTGAAGCTGCCAAACCGTTAACGTTTCAGTTGCCAAACATACAAGTTTCACGCTTCAGTTAGAACATGTTTTAGTATTGGGTGTTCACGCTTAGATGCAAACCACTGTATGAAAAATACTAGATTTTATGGCTAAAAATAGTTGAATTATGTGCTAAATCGGTTTGTACTCAAGTAAATATGACATTGTCATTTGTTATTTTTAGTAGAGATCACAAGTTTTTCCAAAAAATGCTTTGAAAAACTCCCATATAAGGCACAGCCATAACTTTGGAATTTTTGAAGATTTAAAATTCTGAAAGGTCGAAAATGGTACGCCTTATGTGAGGAAATACAGTATATAGAATTAGGAAGTCATAGATGGTTTACCATGTTTGTCCTCTTACTGAAAGTAAGATTAAAATTAAAAAAAAAAAAGGAACAATGAGCACAATTTTACATACCTTGTGCACAGAAGCCAGATTACTGTGAGCATCTGCAAAAGCTGGGTTAATCTGAATAGCTCTAGTGTAGCACTGTATAGCTCCCTGGATATCCTGCATTTCTTTCAGTAGGTTCCCCATATTAGAATAGGCATCAGCAAATGTTGGATGTATTCTAGAAATAAATTAACCAGTCAGCAATTGTGTTTTTCTGAAAATTATAGGTTTTCACAACAAGAAAATTCAAGGAAAAAATTCAAGTTTTTTTTTGAGAATTAAAAGCTATTCACACTTTCCAAAGAAGGCTTCAAATGTATTGCTATAACATTCTAAGCTCTCTAGATAATTATGCTAGACCTAAAACTAGCTATTTACACTCTGCCATACCTGCATCAAAATTCTAAAATCTAACTATTTACACTGTCCCAGACATGCAATAATTCTCCAAAAATTAGCTGAAATATACGACTAAAGCTAAATCAAAACCATGGATGGCACTCACATTTTTCATTCTCGGTCCTGGGACCTGCATGCCTGGCCAAATTGGGGTCCCTGGTGTTTTTTATTAAACATGGCAAGTACTAGGAGTGGGTGTCCTGTGTCCCAGGATGCATTAATTTTGAAAATGCATTTTTGGGATTCTTTGTGTAAAAATGCATGATTTCTGCATGAACGCAATCCTGTGAAAACTTTGAAACCCTTTAAATAAAAACATTTGGAATGCAAGATTTACAAACCTTATAGCTTCCTTGTAATGTAGCAGTGCTTCTTGCAGCTTTCCTTGTTGTTGTAGGACACTAGCAAGATTAGAATGGGCAGCAGCAAATTCTGGAAATATCTAAATAAAGAAAAGAAAAGGAATCATGTAGAAAAACCATAGGGGAAATTCCAAAAATAGTTTTAAAATGCTATGGTCAACAGTAAAGTGTTAAAGAACTTACATCCAAGGCTTTACAGTATAGCCTGATAGAATCTTCAATCTTTCCTTGTTCTCTTTTGATGTTAGCAAGGTTGTTGAGTGAATCAGCATGAGTTGGGCATAATCGTAGAGCTGTATTGTAACACTCTTCGGCTTTGTTAACCTGGTTTTAAACAATTTCGGAAAGATTTACTATCACGCATAACTTTTTATACAAATCACTAAAAGTACTTCAAAGTGTATTTGAAAGCAGAAATATTGGTACGTAAGAACTAACATTTTGAAAATGATGGTGAGTACATCAGATAGATATACAAGAACCAAGTTTCGAGAATTTAAAGTGATCAATAAAGAAATCGAATTTGAATTATTACCTTATATTCACATTAGTAATTGGTTTATTTTTCTTCTTGGATGATTAACTCATGAAAATAGAATGCAAAAGTGCTAGATCCCAGATCTTTATAATAGATATCTTCACCATTTTAACTGAGATATCACGGTGTAGTCCACTGGTACTGCTTTTGCCTTTTTTTCAATAATTTCACAGCATTTCTTTAGTAAATACTTCTTTTTTGACGAAAAAAAACTATTTTCCCATAAAAATATCTATTAAGTCAAGCAAAGTATCCACAGTACAAAAAATCAATCCACGAGTTCGCCATATGGCACGTTTGATTAACAGTTGCAACATTGGAAACAGCAGTGTAAGAGCCAGAAGTAGCATATTGCATTGTTCTATCAGTTCCAAGACAACAAAAGTCATATATAAGCATCTCAAGTTGCTTGTAAGAGTGACACCCAATACAATACAATACAATAGTTTTCTTGTAAAATTTGGCTTGAAATTATCTGACTGCATGTGCTAGACAAAACTTTTTAAGGTGGGAAATGCTTGGTTTATGATAACAAAACTTATAGACAAGGCATGTCAAACTGACATTTCCCTTCAAACTCTACTAAGACTTGCATGCCCAAAATGGCATTAAGTGGCAGAACAACCAGTTGTTTCAAAATGTAAACAAACAGGAAAACTTTCCATGCTCGATGCTTGCTTGCAAATGGTAGTACAACAGTGCATGCAACATTGTCTTCAAAGATCAAGTTCTCATTAGCGCATCGTTATAGCTTTTTCACATCTCAATAGGCATAAAAACCTCAAAGACAATGCCATGCAAGGGAATATAAATGTCCTTGTTTTGAGGCTTTTGGATCTTTGCTAACTATGTCCAATAAACCATGAAAACCTTCTGGACACTGTGTTTGATGAAGAAAAAAATCCCTTACCTTTTGTTGTTCTTTGAGTGCATTAGCAAGGTTGCAGTAGGCATCTGGGAAATTTGGTTGTAATTCTATTGCTCGACGATAAGTGTCAACTGCTAGATCAATTAATCTAAAAGAAGCAGAAATTTTTTTCTTAGAATTTATGTACTACAATTACAAATTGAAAGTATTAGAAAATTTAAGTGCTTAAGGTTACTGCCTACCAATGAACGTTCAATACGCACCCACAACTGGCACACACATGAAGACCACTGAGTTTCCATGACGACATTCAAAATTTTTATAAGGGACCATTTGTGTTTTTAACTTCAAGAGGGCAAAACCCTTAAAGTTTGCATGGGAATCTATACTTTAAGGTACTAGAACTGGCTCAGGATGAAAAAATATCTTCACTTTTTTCAATCCCTTACTCCTTTGGGAATAGTTGAATGAGTTTTACATGGTTTTAGGTTCATACTTCAGTGCAATGGGGAATAAAAAGGCCAAAAACTTTTCTATCTAAGGAAGCTATTTTTAATGAAATTTGAGAGAAAGTTAGGTGACTTGATTAACAGATTTACTAAAAAACATGCTCGGGATACCTAAGTAGTTTTAACACCTTAGGTGCCAATATTGACACCTTTGACTTGCATTTTCAAAAGAAAATTTCATATAGCTATTAGTTATCAAATGCTTTCTGACAAACTGAGTACAGTTTGATTAAATTCTGTTGAAATGGCACCCATTTTAGCCAGATCAAGTACCTTAAATAAGTTCAATTGAAAAAAACTTCTAAAAATCTAAATTATATCAGATTTTTAAAAAAGTTTTTAAATATGCACAAAAAATTGATTTTTGTAGAAATTTTTGTTTAAATGACAATGCTTTTTGACAATACAGAAAGGAAGAAATATGAAAAATCTAGGTATTTCTTTGTCTTTTTATGAAAGGTGTTCACTAGCCAGTATTTGTGCAAACATTGTCTGCAAAGAACTACTATTTTACGAGTTATTTATTTCTGTTGATGTCCTGTGGTGCAATTTTTGCTTCAAAAATCACAAAGGCCTCCATGAAATGTGGATTTTCTTGAAAACAAGCCCAGGATACCCCATTTTTCTTTTCATAATTATTTGGAATCAGCATTAAATTTCACTTCAAGAAATTGTGGTTTAAAAAAGTTTAAATCAATTTCCATGTGTAGGCAGGCAGTCACCTTAATAGTTAAAATGTTATTATATAAAATAAGACTTACCCTTGTTCATAATATACACAAGCAAGGTTGCCGTGCACTACTGCATGGTTAGGACTTAGATTTAAAGCTCTTAGGTAAGCAGCAACAGCCCTGAAATGTAGCAAAATAATTAATCACTGGATGTCAAAAATGGCAATAAAAGACTCCCTCGTGCATACACTCAGATGCCTTTTCTTTTGTGGATGCTGACAACTTTGCAGTTATACTTTAGTAGACTATGACCAACCCATTCAGAAAATCAATATCCTAAACTTTTGTAATTGACTGTAAAATATTTTGAAAACAAGTAGCTAAAAAATGGTGTTGCATTATACTCCAGGTTCAAGTCAGTTAATTTTTTATATTGAAACGAAAGATGGGTTGTAGGTAATTTGAAACACCGTGAAACACCACGAATAAAAACTTTACTTAACTGACGTTTCAGAAAATTCATGAAAATTCTATTCACAGTGGCCAAAAATGACCCCTAAAACGACGGGTTTTGTGTAATTTTGTAAGTTTTTGTCTTAGAAGCCTGAAACTTCACGAAGTTATCAAGTATGACAAGTACTATACAAAATTGAGATTTGTTCAAAATTTTTCAATGATATGACATCAAAATGAGGTCATATTTGCGTTTGTCATAGGTTTATCAATGTCTTGAAGTTGGTCGTAGATGGTAATAAATCAGATTTTTGAAAAGTCTTTGTCATTTCAAAGAAGAAATCGAAAACCTTATCAATTTTGGTTAAGGCAAACAAAAGTTATTTAATTTTGAATTTCTGCTATTTTCCCTCCAAAATGTGGTATCAGAGAAAAGATTGAGAGGGCATTTATAAAAATGCCGCTTGTTTTAAAATTTCTACACTTATATTTGATATCCCTATAAACAATGTGTTCTTTTTAAATTTTAATTTTTTTGAGTTTAACAGCTAAATTTCAGAACCTTCAATTCCACATACGTCATTGTGATGTCATAAAATATTTCTACTCCACTTAAATAAAAGACCTGTGCACTTTTTTGGAATTTTTTCATACTTTTACATATTCTTAACTCCAAGTACACATAACGATCTTTTTCTGCTCGTTTTTTAATTAAGGAAATTGATTTAGAATTTAACCATGACGTCACTAATTATGACGTCACAGAACTTTTAATAAATAATCACTCTAAATAAATGTATTGTAGAAATTTGCAACATATCATTTTTTATCATTTTAAACCCACTTTCAGAGGATATCATTTGTTGACTATATATCCTAAGAAAAAAATATTACCTTAAATGGAAAAAATATAAATGACGTCATAAAAACGTCACCAAGTCATTCAAAAATCGCAAAAAGTTAACTCTCTACAAAATTTCAATATTCCCCAAATTTCTTCAAGTTTGGATAAAGGATTAAGATATTGTGTAAATTTGAAGATTTTAGTTACGCTAAACATTGTCGATTTTGGGTCCTTTTAGGCCACTGTGATTGAACTGAATAATTTCACATCTTTGAATTTCTTCAATCCTAAAATCATTTATGAAGAAGAAGCATTAGTTATCTCATAAATAAGTTAAATTCAGAGTTCACACAACGTCTCAGGTAGATATCAAAACAACATTGGAAATGTCTTTATAGATAAATACAGGCACCCAGCAAAAAAAAAATTTAAAAGCAAGGGTCTGCATTAAATTCTCTTGCAACCATCGTTTCTTTAACAAACAGAACAGCTTCATCTGTGCTCCATTTAGTTATAGAAGCATGCAGGAAGTGACGAGAGCTTCTAAGTGCTTCTATAATTGAATGGAGCACAGATGAAGCTGTTCTATTTGTTTTATTATATAGAAGTAAAAAAAATAGAATAATAAAGAGTACTTTACCTATCAAATATTCTAGCTTCTTTTAGGACGTTTCCAAGATTGATGTAAGCATCTAAGAAACTGGGATCAAGTTGAACGGCCTGAAATTTAAGTAAGGTAGAAATTACAAAAGGCTTCTACAGACATCATTTTCTAAAGTCTTTTTAAATGTAAAGGTTTTAAAAACTAGAAAACATTATTAATAAGTGTCTAGACCAAATACAAAATTAATAAAAATTTTCAAAATAAAATTTTATTTATGTGAACTGCATTTTTTTCAAAATACAATACAAAGGAAGGTTTGTAGCAGTTTCCAAATTCTTAGAAAGAACTGATTAAACTGTTGAAGACAAAAATATTAATACCTTTTCAAAGTGATGGATTGCCAGCCATATTTCTCCTTGGGCGTTGAATACACATCCAAGATTGCTCCATGCAACAGCAAAGCTGGGTTGGGTTTCGATGGCTTTAAGGTAGCATGCCTTGGGTTCAAATTGGAAACAGCAAAAAAGGGGAAAGCAGAGAATACATGCCAGCAGCAGAGCAAGATAAAAAAGCAAAACCAAGCAAGAGAGGCAAAAAAGAGAAGAGCAGCAAAAAGAAAGTTATGGTTTTTGTTCTCATCCTTTCTAGTAAAAATTAGTACAAAGGACCACTGTTTTTCTAGCTGATCCAACAACAAAATATTGGACCAGCTTGAGGTATTGCTTCAGCTGAAAATAAACACGTCTTGACTGTGTTAGTTTCTAAGACATCCTCCCTTGCAAGGGTTGCACTGCACACTTAAACCATGGAAAATGATCATCTCTGATCTGGTTAAATGTTCTGTGGTTCAAGGTCACTTGGTTGGATCAAGACTGTGGGTACCCGTGCTTACGTCAAAGGAACATCAAACATCACCCAGCACTATATAACATAATTTGCTTGGAATAAGGTTGTTATTGGTACAACAGTTTCAATGAATTCTCAATGACCTGGGACTTAAAATTTGGAATGACATTCCTTTGTGCACAAAAACAAAGTGAAAAATAAATGCAGATATTCACAGCCTTCCAACTCTTTACTTATTATCTGGAAAGAAAAGACTTAGAACATGAATGAATTCAATTACAAAGAGACAATTATAATTTTCCTTCTGGGTGGAGTTTTTCTCCATTCATAGACAAAGGCCTTCTTTCCAGAAACTAAGAATTAATATGTGACAAACCAAAGGACATTATGATAAAACCAGAGAAAAACCAATTCCTTTAAATTTCAAACAGATTCTGAATTACTGTAATAAATACTACAGAGTTTGAGTTTAAGTTTAACATGTGCAATCCAGATATTACAAGGAAGGATATCTGCTTTTCCCAATAATTTTAGCTTTCTCAAAAGCATGAGATTAACCATTATAGAAAAGAGAGTAGAGGAAGCTCTAGTTTGTCAAGGAAGGCAAGGTCTGTTGTGCTCATTAAATTAAGGAAAAAACTGCCAATGGTAAACAAGTTGTTGCCAATTTAAAGTTTTTGTTCTGAAGTACTTTATGCTATTTTACTGAAGAAATAGAGCAACAGTCCCCGTCTTACAATTGACATCCTATGTTAAGCAGAAATAGGGCCAGCATTGAAGAATGGGGCCAGCTAGAAGAATTGGAACAGGATGTTGGGCTGGAATGGGCAGACACGCCTTGTTGATCTTTCAGATGCCCCAGTTACATGTTGCAAATGGTTTCCTTCTGCGGGTTTACTCCATCTATGATTCACCCTATGATTATTTATGAGAAAGAACAACAAGAGGGGAAAGAAAGGGAGAATTTAATACAGACCTGTGGCTTAAGACTATGAGATGGATTATCCTTCACAGAGAAATTTAAGTCAGGTCAAAGAAAATAGTTGTGTTTTTCTTTTTTTTGCCCATAAATGCAACAAATGTTGATCAGCAAACTTATTTTAGTACCACAAAGTTTCCAGTAATGGCTGCATCTGTCTTACTGCCTTACAAACAGAAACATTAACACACTTATGGGACAAAAACCACACATTCCTTTCTCCTTATGACTTAAGCATTCAGTGTTAAATGTCTCAACTGTAGGACTACAAGAAACCATTTGTGATAAAGAGAGGAATTGGAACTCAGTTATTAACAATACAATTTAAACCAACTCAAACACAACAGCTTTCAATCAATCTCTCTTTAATCACCCATAGATTCTTGCAAAGTCTATTGGCTTGGTTCTTGCATCTACCATTCCAACCCAGCTTTTTAGCTATATAATAAATATTTTATCAAAGCATGTGTATCAAGCTAGACACTTTTTTGTATAGATAATAATATAAGTTCTGGCTTGACTGATAATGCAATGTTTCTTTTATAGCTTACAAAAGCTATAGACAGCATCCAGGTGATCTCGATTTGACAGCTCATCAAATTTTAGCCAATCAGAGTGCATTCAGTGATTTTGTGTGGTGGTCCACTTGAATCTAACTTGCATTGCTAGAGAATATTTGCACAAAAAAATCACCAATTTCACCATATGTCCTTTCTGATATAATGAAATTTTGAGGAAAATCAGTACTTTATGAAAAGGAAAAGATATCCAGTTAGTTATCATTTTCCACATCAAAACAAATGTAAAATTACAACTTTCTCACTCATTTTTCTTTCGTTAAATCTTGATCATATTCGCTTGCTGAAATTGTCATGTTTAGTTAACTTCCTTAAAATGTCTTCAATAAAAGCTCTTTTAATTCAGAACCACGGTTTAATTATACTACTATCATAATTAATTCATTGTTTGCAAACTTTTTAAATTCTCATCAACATTTAAAACAATGAGTTCGTGTCAAAGTGTGTGGATTTAAACCACTGCAGCCTGAGTATGATTAGTTTTTGCTCCAAAAAATTATTTTTTATTTAATTAAGAACTGTAAAATAATCCCTTTTGCAAGTTTCCAGGTAAAACATGATGAAATACCATCTTTAAAATGGCCATTTTTTCGATAATATTGAATGTTTTGAAATCAGAAATGGACCTCAAAATAAATACCATAGATGCATTGCGTGCGTTTTTTCAGATCACCTGGATGCTGTGAAAATTAAAATTAGGTTACTGTAGTTTTGTGGAATTGGTTAATAACTGAGGATTCTGTAATATGATATCAGTTTAACTGTTAAGGGGGAAGAAATACTAAATGCATTAACCAATCAATAAGCAGTGAGAATAATAAAAAAGTCATAGTACAAGTACTGATAAATGCAATTTATTTTCAATAACTTAAAAGAAAATAAAGAAAAATCGTTTGCTTTAACACAAAGAGCAAATGTCAAAATCAGTTCTAAAAGTGTCTCAAAGAACAGATCAGGGCACTTATCATAGCAAATTGTACCAGACTTAACCATTTTCCTTCCTTGTAATGAATACAATATCTATATCTATAACTGTTGTTGAATGAAATAAAGCACTGTATTACAGCCAGTGTACCCAAGCAACAACAAAATTACCTTAGCCTCTTCAAGACGTCCCAATGCCTTCAACAGGTTACCCAAATCACTCCTTACACAATACAAATCCTATAACACAATTATAATATCATTAAGGACAAACTATAATAGGTCTTTTCTGTTTCTGTACATTTGAGACATTGAACTGTTGTGAAACTTTGATGAACTTATTATGAAAGCAAAATTATAATTATTATAATTGTTGTCCCAGGAATTTTATCAGTTCAATCTCTGAAATCTAAACCTGAATCAAGCCAGTAAAAAGAAAAATATCTTAAAATTCGCTGGAAAAAAACAACATGACAACATAACCATAAATTGTTTGCTAGTGAACAGAAAATTTGTCAACATTTTAAAAATGTTTAAAATTAGACAACGAGGCTCCATTTACAATGTACTACTAATTTAATTCGGCAAAATGTAAGACAATGGAAAAATTATCAAAAAAATTATACATTTTTACTTCTCATTTTACAATATGATAACAACACATTTAGAGACCTATCTCACCAGGTTTAGATATCAACTTAGTGATTATGAAAGTGCATAATAAGTAACATTTTTCATTTTTGTTCTTACAGGATTGTACTGTAAAGCCGTTGCATAAGCGTGGACTGCGCCTTCTAAATCACCGGCAGCCACAAGGGCGGCAGCTAGATTTATGTAGCCATCAATGAAATCTGGTTTTAACTTGACTGCATGGCGATAATTATTGAGTGCATCTTTTAACTGTCCTCTTTCTTTGAATACGTTGCCAAGGTTTGAGTAAGCTTCGGCCAACATGGGGTTTTGTTTGATAGCCAGAGCGCTAAAATGAGCAGATCTAAAGGAAAGAGTAATTCAGACAACACCTTGGATTATAATCTTAAGAGTTAGACTCTCATATGATTTCAATAAGTTATGAAAGATGCGCGGCGGTTTGGTGCGACACATCAAAACAAACTAACCACGAAACTAACCTGTCGAGTCGACGACATTGAAAATGGATGGAAGATAACAGAAGTAGAACTCCCGTGTTATTTGGTTCTCTTCTCCAGAGCTGCATACATATCTGCTCGGCTCTGTCGTAATTTCCAGTTTGGTATTCACGATGGGCTATCTCGGCGAGAGTGGCTGGTGGAGAAGAAAGAAAGAGATACAATGAGACGACGACAAAAGTGGTCGAGTTCTCTATCGTTTTTGGCGACTTTTCGCGTGTTTTTGCTTACCAGAGTCATCCAAAATCGCTGTTCCCATGACCATGGCTGAAAAAACCGTGAGTCAGAGCTACATAACCCTTTCATACACAGAAAATCGGCAAAAACTGCTGTAAAAATCAAGATGGCGTCTATTATCGTATGCATGACAGCGACGTCATCTGCGCACACGCAAGGCGAGCATCTTTGTGTTTCTCACCAGTGTAATTCAGTTTTTCTGACCAATATTTCATCTTCTTTGGCTACAATAAGACAAAATACCTTCCTGAAAGATCCTTTGTGTGTAACTACAGGAATATAAATAAAATTTACTTGAGAAGAGACCAAACATTTCGCCTACAAATTTACGATATTAAGTTTTGACGCTGATCAAGGACTATCTTCCTCCAAAGCCACTAGTTCGTTGCTTGGAATGACGTAATCGTTGTTGCGTATAAAACCACGTGAATGACAGCTGCCAATATTACTATGTTAGAAGAATAAAATTTTTGATCAAATTCCAATCAAAAAAAATTCCTCATTTCTCGTTCGTTTATGAATCTTTTATTGTGAAGATAACGATTGAACAAAGATAAACCTGAAGTCTGAATCTTATATTACCATTTTCTATGAAAGTTGCTATTTGTCAAAAAGATTTTTGTGAGGATTTCACAATATTCATTGACAACTTCTCCCATTAATCGTTGTTCCATAAAAATCCTCCCATGGTAATTACGCTTTCCCTTTTCTTTTGTAATAATGCATTTTTCTCCCCGGAAAAAATCCATTTCGATATTTTTCTACCTTAATCCATAGCCAACTCTAACGAATATATTCCTTTCATTTTTCAAAATGGCAATTCTGAGTTCTATGTGCCTGTTGTTCGATGAGATTTTATATCTTGGCCACATTGCTAGCGAGACTTCCTGTCTCTTGCACTCGTGGCTGCGTAAATTTGGCTGAAACAGAGGGAAACATTATAGGGTTCTGCCCATATATGTACACTGCACGTGATAAGACGTGATTGGCAAGGCTCTTTATCAATCAGATTGCTTTGAAGACATCAGTTCATTCTGGTTCTCTTACAAGGAAGTTTACTGATTGAATTGTAACTTCATTTTAAAGGTTAGTTTGCGTTCCTTTGCCTATTTATTGACTGCCTCGACTTCTCTCAAGCATTATCGGATCGTTTCTTTTACATATTCGCTTTTCATTTTAATTTTTCCAGAAGCAAGATGTCAGATAAACCAGACGTATCCGAAGTCGAAAAATTCGACAAGTCCAAATTAAAGAAAACCGAGACCCAAGAAAAGAACCCATTACCGACGAAAGAAAGTAAGTGTCGCACATTCATTTCTCGGTATACTAGAAGTAATTTTATCTGCCATGTTGCAAGAAAATGTCAAATAATTTACTTGATTCCTTGAAAGTGTGGGTGTGTCGAACAGCGACGTGTAACTCTTCTATGTACACGAGTGTCTGAAATGAATAACTTTTCCAGGCATCCGGAAAATACTTTAAATAAAAAATAAAATAAAGAACAACGCCCCTGTTTGAAGAAAAATCACACCCAGATCTTATTTCCCTCTAATACATTTCCTTTCACATTTAGTATAATCGATCGTTGTTAGTTTTAAATTAGTAAAATTGCAACAATACTTGTTCGAGCAAAATTTATATGGCTCACCGGCCAACCGTTATCTTTTTCTTTCCATAGCTATTGAACAAGAAAAGCAAGGATGATGGTGATGGAATTTCCTGTGAGATATTAAAGATCTAGCACGTTTATTGTTAAATAATATTTTATTTTCTCAAGGATGAAAACTGATTGTTAGTCTGTTATTTGATGTTTATTTGTCCAGAGAGAAGTTCAAAAAAATTAAGCATAGGCAGACAAGCAATTGCTTAAAATCTACAATTTATAAAAAACAGAATCACTTTGTCAGTAATACTCATTTCCATCATTGAGATATTTTACTCGATGCCAAATAAAAGCTCATCGTAAAGTGACGCGTTTGTTTGACTCTTTCACTGTCTCAGGCGTTCCCTCGCATTACATTTATTAATACCTTAGTTGTAGTTAATACTATAACCGTATAAATTATCTTTCAAGTAATTATTATATTTTTAAGTGACAGATCTGACAACTATATCTATCATTCCGCAAGATATTTTTAGTCGATTTGCCGATTTTTTAGTGGATCGCATTATTTATTTAAATGCTTATAATGTGTACAACAGAAGAGTATTATATGATCCATATGTCGCGCGACGATTTTGTTTATCTTTTGGAAGCAAGCACAAAAGGTTCTCCTCTGAAAGCTGTGAAATGGCTTTCGCTTTCAAGTGTATGAATTTAATTTAAGCGGACTTTTGCTTTTTAAGGCCTTGATTTTATATTACATTTATTAGATAGATATATAGAATTTTGAAAAGCATGGACGAACGAAATAGGTCAAGTTTGCAACTTGATAATAAACTCATTTTTGGGCTTGCATTATCTTTTCGTACAAAAGAATATTTATTTTGATTGGGAAAGTGAAAATCGCTCATTTATGTATAAGACAATGGATTTTATGTAAAAGAATTTTTCCGGCATTTTCGTCGTAGCGACAATGGCAATCCTAGTGAGCTACTATTTTCGTAAACTACCCAAGCATGCGTGAGAAAATAGTTTCAACCGAATCTTCGAAAATATTCATTAAAAGAATTACAGAAATTCAAATCAAAATGAGATTTTAAATTAGACCAGTTAGAAATTAAGAATCTTCCCATAATCTTGATCTATATTATTTTATTATAATATGCCCTTTGAAATTATAACAATAGAATTATCATAAGTCAAGTTTAAAACAAAGCTTGAAGAATATTTTGCAAGAACTAAATTCTGAATGCTTCATTTCAGCACTAAACTGTTTCAATAATTTTAGGGTTGGTAAAATAGGAGTTATGTTGTGTTTAATTTATACAACTTAACTTACTCTTACAGTATATGAATGGTCCCAAAAATAAGAATTTTATGATAAGATGTACTAAAGTATTCTGTTTTTAATTATATCATGAAAAGGAAAAATTTAAGTCTATTGTATTTAATTTATTATGCATGCCACTTAGGTTCAAAGGGGGTGTTGCAGCTGATATTTTCATGCTACCTAAAATTTTAATACTTTCCTCACAAAGATAGCAGTATAAATGCAGTATTAAATTCCTCAAGTAAAGCTTAAAAAGATGATTTAACCTTTCATTAACCCTTCTTTGTTGTATATATGTTATTTCTGTTCAAAGCTGATTTTGAGATCTCATATCTTACTTGGCCTTCCCTCTGTGGTGTCCATAATGACTTAGGCTTAACAATACCTTGTAGATGTAAATAATACCTCAGTTTTATGAAACAAGAATAGAATAAGTTGGGTCTAGAGATCAATCACTTACAATAAAACATTGCCAATTGTCAAAAGCCTCAAGCATGTCATTTACTGTGAGTGATGGTTTGCAACCTTTGCATGTACCTTGCTTGCAGCTGAGCCATCTTTCCTGCCTTTTGTAATCCTCCTGCCTGCTGCTCAGTCATATGGAGGGGCAAAAAATAGCCTCTGCTAGCAGATAACTAGATACAAAGTATGATTGATTGGTTTAACAGTTGAAAGATTTTTGAAGAACATTTTATTTGATATAAGAAAATATTGTATAGAGCAGTTGCAATAAACCTGTGCACCAAAACTAAAGAGTCTAGAAAACTGTGGAATTTTGGATTACATTGTTGGTTTATTACAATCACTTAGACCTATGCAACTGGTCTATCTGGCCTAGACCTAGGGTCTTGTGAAAGTTGCATGATATTATTTGCAATTTGTTCTATAAAAGCAATATCTTAGCTTGCCCTTAGAGAAATGCTTAATTCTGGATGAAACAAACTAGCATGGTATTTGAGTTGATCATGGATTAATCTCTTCCCAACAAGATTTGATCCTAATAATTTTAATATTTTCTCTCATAGAGTGAAGTCATTAAACCTGTGAAATGAATATTAGACAAATACACTTTAGTAGACCCTAATTCCATTGTTTTCTTTTGTGTTTAACAAGTTATTCACAGGTTTAATGACTTCACTCTTAATATATTTTATTTTTAAAAATTGCTCTGGCACAGAATATTCTATCAAAAACAAACATATATACACAAGATATTATAGTTCAGTTAGTAAAATGAGAAATTCACAAATATAGTGCATGAAATGCTTTGCTATAGAACAAGGCATGGAAAGCAAATATTGGTGTCTGTATTGCTGAAGCACTGGTCAGGTACAAAACCATAGTCGATCATCAGGTTCCACGCCTTTTCCTGATTGTATCAAATGCTTTGTTTCAACACACTTTATCTTAGTCACATGTTATGCATGCAAAATACCTTTTTATATATATTGGATCAACAAACAAACTTTCTAATATGGATTATAGTCAAAATATGTGGAAAAAGTCCAGCTTTATATTTACTCCACCTACAGTTCATGCTTCAAGGCACTGTTATTTGCATGTTTTGTGAATTATTCTGGCAGGATTGAGTGTTCTGCATACAGTCATCTTTAAAAATAACAAGTAATGATAATATCAATAAAAAATAAAACAATACGGTATTAAAAGCACAGTAAGCCACTTTTGTCATTTTGATGAATTTTAAAATTTCATCTCTTTCTTTTCAGGGGTGACAGCCAGTATAACTATTGATAAATAAAAACAATTATATTACCAAAAGTATCTTGCGGAGTTTTGGTTGTAAACATGTGTTGTTTTAAGTCAGACTCACATAAAGAATTTATTTATATTAATGTCATTTGATACGCTAGCTAATGACATCAGTTTGGCGTTATTCAAAGGCGTTGCCTGCAAGCTGAATACATAGTAAACGCGTCGTTGGATCGTCTGTTTACTATGGATTGTCTTGAGTTGGAAAATTACGCAAAACTGCACGGCAGTGTATACCAGGTCGACCATGAAATAAATGATCGCCATGCACCAGTGCATGGGTGGGGCCACTTCTATTTATGAATGGGAGAAAGTGATACCTATATCGAGAATTATGGAATTGTATAAATGCCAGCCGACTTGATCAGCACAAGGGTACGTGTAGAAACACGTCGAACTTTAAAAGGCTATTATGACGTGTAAATCGGCAGACGATCACCTGTTGACAGACCTGAAGAGAATCGAGAAAAAAGTAATGACAGAAGCTGACAACCTCTCGCTTTGATTTCCGATTCCGATCTGTCCCTTTTTTTTTTTTTTTTTTTTTTGATTATAAGGCGCATTAAGGTTTGATAAATATTTTGTTTTATTTTACAGATCTTTCTACGAGGCTGTGTAATTAAACCAAGAAACGACTGCCTTCCTTTTTTCTTTTGGAGGGGGAGGGGGGGGGGTTAATGAAAAACCATAAAACGGTCAAAGGAGCAACATCTGAAAAAATAATAGCAACCAGAATAGACTTTATACAATCCTACTGATACCATCACCTCATATGCTGATTAAAGAGGACGCGAAGAACAAAGAGTACTTATGAGGTCTTTGCCCGCTAAAGTTCTTAATTAGAGAAAGTTAAGATGAATCATAATAGATCAGCTGACTCATACTCGTCTCACTGATTTCCTGGTCTCTGGAGAAAGGAAGTTGACTCTCTTTGAAATTGAATTATAATTTTAAGAAAGACGTGCAACCGTTTAATCTTGTCAAAAGCTTTTAAAAGCTTTCAGTGTTCATTGTTTTAGTTCGGTAAAAAAAATTGTATAGCATTTAGTTTGGTGTTTACTTCGTGTTTAGTAGTAATACAATATGTTATATATAATATTTCAACGCTGACCGTTTAATTTAATCACGACAGATGACAATGCTGATGCGGTATAAACTACGAAGCATACCCTCACGTATTGCCTCTTTTCTCCTTTTTTCTTCTAGTCATTCACATGTGCTCGTGGCCATCACCTTTTTCTGATGTTGTCCAGATGTTTTTTCCGACAGTGATGTTCCAATGTTTTAATATAGAACTGCACTGACTTTCAAAGTATTTGGGGCGGGGTAAATATTATGACATCCTCATAGCCGGCAGCTGTTCACTTATGCCATTCCCGTCATACACCTCTTTATCATTTTTATCCACTCAAAAGGAAACAAGACCCTAAAGAGATGGATAAGGCTAAGTATATATGCCGCTTTTTAGCTTTATACCGTCTGTTATTGGAATTGCCAGACGGCGCTGGGCTGTGAGTTCTTTCAGTACACCAGCGCAGTCTTAAACGGAGTCCAGAGAGAGTGAAACCGGTTTCAGTTTAGCCATGATTCATTAATTAGACATCACTGAGGGGAAAATTAAACGAAGAGGCGTCCTGAAAGGGTCTAACCACTAAAAAAGAGTTGTAATAGTCAAAAAGACAGGCTTAAAGTGGTTCTGTCTTGTTCTGTTCAGACATAGTTAATAGAGGGTTCAGATCACAGTTTTACCGGTGGACTGATATGATACTATTGTTTTCTTGACTGATCTGAGTACCCAGGTCAAGTAACATGTAGCTAAAGAACGATTACATTACATTAAATAATTATGTTTTTTATGGTTAACTGAATAGGAAGCAATTGAAGGTTAATTTCAAGAAAGCTGGAGAAAAAAAACGGCGCCCATGACGCCATCCTGTTCCTGATGGAAGTGCCATGCGGGTAAACTGGTCTATTTTCGAGACTCACATGCTACACTAACGATTTATTACGTGCATCCCAAGTAACTTCATCATTTGGAACAAAGTCAAATTGATACTACAGGCAATTCTTCAGCCAAATTCCTTAATGCCATGATTAACCTTTGTTGTTAGCGGGATTAATGGTGCGAAGAGAGTGAGTATAGATTTCCGCATATATGCCAAGCATCAGTACCTTTTTGTTCGCTTGAAGGGAATCGACTGTCTAGTTACAAATCCGAGTTGTGAACACAGGAAAGGCGCAGCCCCTGAGAAATGAGGATGACTAAATTAAGCGGGGGCTAAAATTTCGAAAAATTTGGTAAGCTTGTATGCCCTGTTTGCTAAACGTGGCGGGTTGTTGACTCGAAGGTTTAAACTATTTTCAGCACTAACCATGCACACTTCCTAACATTTCATATATTTTATCATTAAGCAATAAGATTCATTTTCCATGTTTTAAACACTTATAAAAACACGCGGGATGTTGAGAGAACACGAGAAAAGTTTGAAAATCTCGAGCGAGTGATTTTCAAACTTCTTGAGTGTTCTCCCAACATCCCAAGTGTTTTTATATGACTTTAAAATATGGAAAATGAATTTCATTGCTTTTATAAAATAACTCAAAAATTTCTATGTTTTAAACTCTCTTAAAAACACGCTCTTCAGCCAATCAGAA
>JANTNT010034336.1:0-12725 GCA_024752375.1 Entacmaea quadricolor | reverse complement strand
CAAAGAAATGATACTCTAGGGAATGACACATGGTCTGAAATGGGAAAACATTGTAACGTAACTGAAAGGGTCTATTATTTCTTGAAAGTTTTTAAAAGATTTGGTGCAGTACTTGAATGTTCAGTGAATCTGTTGATTTCAATATCAACATTCCATTGTTCGATGAACGGCTTCTATGCGTACCCAAATCAACTTACCCATAGAGAAAATAACGCCCTGGAATCCCTGCAGTTTCCTCATACATTACAATAACTGGCTGCGTTGCCAGCGTGGTTGGTCATTGTAGTGTAACGGTGAACAAGTCGGACTAGTAAACCGAAGATGTGGGGTTCGATTCCCGCCAAGGGTTAGAGTTATTTTTCTCTTTATTCATTCTTTCTTTCTATATACACTCCGAATGCGTTAATTTATCAACCGTGTAAACTATAGATGTGTTAAAAAAAAAAAAAAAAAAAAAACTGGACAAATGTACTGTCACTGGCAAATGGTTTCCTATCTGCACCAATCGTAGAGTATAAAAATACCAATCATCCTATCACAATACTCAATTACTACAGCACAGTGTATGGTACTCCGAAAAGGTTTCCAGTCATATGATATATATATCTTCTGTAGTATAGGTTTTGTGGTCAAAATTAGCAATGTGCTAGTATTATCTTGAATCCAAGGAAGATGCACTCCTTAAGCGCTGTACTAGTATGAAATCCGCACTCTTTGATATTTACTAACTACAGCTACTTAATCTTAATGCCAGGGCTAAGTTCCTTTTCGCAGAATTTAAGTTCAAAATATGCCGCTAAGCATTCAAGCACTGTATAGTCCCAACCCCCTGCAGCGAATATATTCACTTATAAATTCGAGGTTGTTGAAAGTTAAATGAGCCTCATTGTCTGATTAAATCTGATGCTCTTTCCCAGACTAATTCAATCATTTTGTTGTGGTTGAAACTGAAAGCTCTAATTATAGTCGTCCGCCCTTCTGTCTTGATTGTCACGATTCTTCAACTTGGTTTCGAATTCCATGTTTAGTTAGTCTTGTTTTACGTTTTAATTTTTATATCAAATACATTTAAAAGACATTAGACATGTTATAACGTTCGAGTGAGTGTTGCTAAACTGAGTTGAACTACTCTTGTTGGAATTTTTGAGGAATATTGTTTCTAGACTTATTGATAACGCTTCAGGTTGTTTATATACATATTTTTTTTCGGGATCCTTTAGATGAAGATGCTTTGTGAAGATGCTTTGTGAACCGCTTCGCTTCGCTTCGTTTCCCTTCCCTTCAATTTCTGTTTTTCGTTTTCCATCCAATTATCTTTTCTGTTCTTTTGTTTCTTTCCCTTCATTTCGCGATTTATCCATCCCATCCCTTGCCTTTTCTTCTTAACAATTAGTTCCCCTTTGTTTCCTAAAGAGCACGAGCACAATCTAGAACTACCCTGTTCCTCCAGCCACCCATTGTCTTGCCACATCCCTTCCTCAATATCGCACCTCAATATCACCAATTCCAAAACGTAAAATAATAATAATAATAAGATTATTATTATTATTATTATTATTATTATTATTATTATTATTATTATTATTATTATTATTAACTTATACTGCGCCAATCTCAATATACATTTTTATCGGCGCATAAAACAATTAATTTAATGAAAGTTAAACATGACCTTCGAAATACCATTGATAATAACACAGGAAATATAGAAAAATACCCGAAAAATTTCAGACCGTGAAATTGTTGTCAAAACAACTTTGAAGGATGTCACGTTTACATACAACCCCCTTTTGAGATTACACGTCTTTTATCCGGTTTACATTACGATAACTTATTTCCCTATTTGCTTCCTTTAAATGTGTTGTTCTCTTCTTCTAGAAGTGGGTAGGGCTGGTGTCAGCAAAAGAACATGTCGGGGTGTTGGCTTTCCTGGCATGTGCGTCACATAACACACAAATACACCAATATAAGTTGATAGTTATTAATTATTTCAATAAGTTATTTTATCTCTGATGTGGGTTGTTTAATCACAGGCAACCTAAGTTCTAATTTGGAAATTTTCTATAAAAAATATTGAAATAATTTAAACTGAGAAAACTTGATTCATACATACTAGAGTGCAGTCAAAAAACCCGTGAAATACGCGTAGCTATTTTGCCGTAATTTACATTTAATTTACACGTGAAATTAAAACATGACAACGTGTGTGAAAGCTCGCTGATAAAGCTCGTGTCGTGAAAGAAATAACTCATGCAAAAATATTCAAAATAGACTATTTTATGACTATAATTATTGTTTAAATTCAACTGAGCACTCCTGTTTATCCTATTAGTTGTGAAATAATTAGATACTCACATAGCGCATCTCTTTAAATCGTTTTTTTTTTTTCGTGGAATGAAAGTAAACTGAAATGCTTCACTTGATAAGTCATCAAAATGGACAGTATTAAAATTAATATTTAGACTAAAAACCTCGACACGGTTTAGCGATCAGCTGTAAATAGCCGTGTTTGCACGTAGTTTGGAATTACGCGGGTTTTTTTTTTTTTTTGCTTTGTTTTTTTTTTTTTTTTTGTTTTGTGTTTTGTTTTGTTTGACCGCACTCTAACTAGAGCCTGGAAAGATGTAATTTGTGGCTTTTTGGTGATTACTTGGATAGCTAATTGGTAAAAAACGCTCTAATCACCAAATAAACCATATTAGATCTTTCCAGGCTGAAGTTAGCATGTATGAATCAAGTTTTCTCGGTTTAGATCATTTATATATTTTTAAAAAAATCTTTAAATTAGACTTCGATTTTTGATTTAGACGTCACTGACTTGACTTAGTTGCTCGCGTCACGTCAGTGTGATTTTTACCAAACTCAAAAACACAATCTTATAGACATCAAATGAGAGTTGGCAACATAAAAAAGTAAATATATATTAACTGAAAGAAAAGGATAAATTAAAGAAGTTTTTTGAATACTGTGATATGAAAATGAGACCATATTTTGTTTTATCTTTACCAATATACATATAGAGAGAGTTCAAGATGCTGTTGTTGTTTACTTAAAGACACATTGTAATGGCAACATCGCTTTTTCCCTCGTTTTGCCACGAGCGAAACGTTGCAGCGGACACACATCAGAGGACACCAATGTTGCCGTGTTTTGCCACGATGAGCAACATCAGAGGACACTAATGTTGCCGTGTTTTGCCACGATGAGCAACATCGGGATCGGAGGACAAAGTTGCCGCCACAACGTATACCCGTTTTGCCAGCTCCTATAATGCATTAACACCAACGCAGAGTTATTTCGCAAGTTTTCTTTTGTACTTCGAGAGAAAACAATCGAAAATAAGTTCAGTGGTGTTGAAATAACCAATATCTTTTTCACAGGTTAAGTAAGGACCCATTATCAAATTCAGGGGTTAAGTAGATGTTAGGGGGAGACACAGTCGTAATTCTTATGGGGGAAACAAGAGTTGAATGTACTTTCTTGAAACTATCGTAATTTTTTGGGAATGTAACGAGTTAAAGGGGAAAAGCTGTTTCGGGACAAATTGCCTGCTTTGAGGAAAATTAGGCTAAGAGATTTCTATCTCAAAAACATGCCTTAACGCCAATGAAAGTATCGGATATTCTATTATGTGAGAGAGCACGTCTAATGTACTCTCCCTCCCTCTATAGCTATTCTTTTCATTCTTTTTAATCTTCTTTCACGATCAGTGATTCAAACAAAGCCAAGTGAACGACCCTTCCTGCACGCAAAACCATTTCTTTAACTCTTTCCCTCATACTTCCCTCCACAACAACCTCAATTTCGTTTATTTTGACAGGAAAAGTACTGAGTCAACAAGATAGTTTGATGTGTGTTTTTTTCTTCACTAAAGTGCTTTAAATTTTTCCTTTAGATATTTTCTTGCAACATCTCCTCACGGTTGATCGCTGCCAGCGCATTCTAGAATACTTTTACTTATTCAAGATATTATTGTAACACTTCGTTTAAATTTCAATTCTTTTGTTTTCAACACTCGAACCATTAGATTTTCTGAATAATCAGCCCTGTGAAAAGGAAAACGTCCTTAAAAGCAATCGATTACCATAATCAAATAAACGCTATTTTAAGTCGGAGTAGATTAAGACCAATTCCGCAATATCGAATTAATAAGTGCCTTGATTAAACATTAAAAAAATCCCATCTATTCGACCTCTTGATAACCTAATAAAATCTAAATATTTATGAACGCACAATGCTGTTTTCCAATTGTTTTATTTATTTATTTACTCTTAAATATTTACCTTCTTTAAAATGGTTTCAATTTGTAAAAGCCTGTAGATGAATTTCCCCTAGCCAGTTTCGCGTATTTTAGAAAGTCATAATCAACTTTTAAAAGAATCTAGTAAGTAGCATCGTACAAAGATATGCCTCTTAAGTAATCGTTTTAAAGAGCCTTTATTGGATGGTTTTTGACCTGTTGATCCACCAAAAGTTAATGACGTCGAACGTGGAGACAGTAGTCGACATTCACAACGAAGTTAACTCGTTAATTAAAGTAGAAGCTGAAGAGTAGCTAATCAAAGATGTCTTTATGTCCGATATGTGTACATTTACTTCAGACCTCGAAGTTATAAATTAGAAATCAATACAATGCCAATATCATCATTGAAACCAAAAAAAAATTTTTTTACCATCCATGATATCATTAATTTTGTGATCTGACATTTCTGTGTGCAGTGTTCCATTTATAATGGACAATGTCTTTTTCGTTCTGTAATTAATGCATATAGAATCCATCGTTTATAATATATATATTCGGAAAATTTAGTCTTTGGTAAACACCGGATTCAAAAAGAAGGAAAAAAAAAAAAAAAAGAAAGAAAGAAAGAAAGAAAGAAAGAAAGAAAGAAAGAAAGAAAAAAGAAAACCCTTGACGAAGGGTAATCTGAATCTGATATCTATCTAGCAAATCCACAGACTCTTGCGTTGTTTTAAACTTTACTGCATAAGTGCTTTCAAGTCGAGTTCATACAATGCAGGATTCAGTTTTTTGTAACATTTTTGTCTTCAGTCTTCAACCCCAGATCCAGATCGCACACCGTGAATATATATATCAGTGGCGTATCGAGACCCCAAATTTCACCAAATATTGGGGGCCAGATTCCAGATTTTGGGGAAACAGCTGTCCAAAGATGGTAAAAAAAGGCCCAATTCTGACAATAAATGAAAAAAATTTGGGGGGGGGGGGACGCTACGCCCCTGATATACATATACGAGGATTGTTTTCACAAAGAGTTGCATAGTACAACTTTTAAGGGCGTGGCTTCATTTTCACATTTTAAATTTTTTTGAAATTTAATTTGTGATTTCAATTCTATTTTTTTCTAGGCTTCCATTGTTTAGTTCATCCCAAAACTAATATAAGTGAATATTCGTTCATCAAAGGGGTTTTAGTGATCACGGTATATATATATATAAATAAAACATGCCAGTTTTTGACTATCAATTTCGTATTTCTATTGTTTTGAAGTTTGAATACCAATCAACCTGTCTAAGGTAGATTTTTCTTCGAGTTTAATATCACCGCACCCTTCTTTTCAAATAACATGGTTCTTTATGTAGAGAGAATGAACAAAAAGAATTAAATTAAGCCCTTTGCAGGAATCGAACCCCACATCTTCGGTTTACTAGTCTGGACCAACCCGCTGGCAACGCAGCCAGTCAATGTAATGAATGAGGCAACTGCAGGGATGCCAGGGCGTTATTTTCTCTATGGGTAAACTTAAATAGAATTATGACAGAATGATATATAAATAAATGTTTATGGCTAGACTTAATCCCTTTCAATTCATCGCCCTGTACTTTTATCTATTTTTGGAATGGCTAACTTACCTAGTGTTAGTATAATTGATTTTGTTAACTGAATATTGCCATGATATTTTCCCGTGGCGTTCTATTGTTCAACCGGTTATTTTGAGACATTTTCTTATTAAGGTCCAAAGAAAGTCCGCCTGTAAGGAACTTATAAAACACCTGCCCCCGAGACCTGTTGATCACGTTGAGACCACGTGAAGCACCATACCTTCAGGTATAACGGAATTTCTATATACTAAATCACTTAGGTGATTCTGTTAGGCTAAAATGCTCCGTCTATTTAGCTTAATGGATTAACAAATGTCAAAATGAATACTCAAGATCGCAAAGGCTCTGCGATCGTATTGGAAAGTGTTTTACAAACTCCAGAGCCGCGCGATTATGTTAAACTTCATATTGAAGGCTTTCCTCTGTGTTTGCTGGTGCCTTGGCTTATTTATAAGTATTTTTATATAGTATTTTATCGAAAACACCGTAACAGGCTGTGCTATTTTGACCAAGCAAGCGTTGCGCTTTCACGGCCAAGTCTAGGACTTATGCAAATTTGACTTACAATAAGAATCCATCGGTTGATAACGGAAATTAGTAGTCTATGAGAACGAGCCTCGGGGCAAAATTAATACTTTTTATTTGGCTCAACTTCTAAGAGTGAAGTGAAACTGTTTAACGGAAATAAGTAAACCCAACGCACTTGGTATACACCAATGAATTACACAGTCAATCTTGATCAAGTGTAGCCCTTAAATCATTGACTAACAAGCAAGCCTAATGTGTCAAACGTTAAGTTATTTAAAGTATTGTATAATTATAATAGTAATTGTCTTCGCAATAGCATAGAAATGATAGCGAGAAGACAAATTTCAGCATAAATTATTTCTACAAAATGTTTTGGGAACTTTCTTAAAGTTAATTTTCGTTCAATTCGATTATTTACGAGTTTTGGCTTCGCCAAAAAGCGTTCGATACAGAAGCAAATATTGATGAGTTTTACTCAATCGTAAGTGTTTGTTCTGTCGCTTTACTAGTTAATCACGGTGCGAGACATTTCTAAATCACACTTCCATATAAATAAACTTTTTCAAACACTTATTGGTCAATTCGTGTCTTACTACCGCGTTACTATCTTTCTTTATACATATTAACAGATAACAGTTACATTTAGGTCACCGACAACCACAAGAAGAGGCAACCATTTCTCCGTATTCCTTCATGACAATACTCCCGTCTAGTTCAAAATACAACATAGTTATTGAATGGAGTTTGGTGGGCACACAGCATGCAGCAGGGACGTCCTTGCTTTGCCTATGATGTATCAGATTCTGTATAATAGCATGATTAGTTGGGTTAAAGTACTTCTCTATTATTTCGGGGCATGTTCCCATACAGTAGTACGCACTGAATCCTCGCGGTGCAATGATCCAATCATCCCAATTTAAATCGTGAAACTTGACAAACAATCTGTGGCGTTTGCAAAGAGTAGACATCGATCTTCTACTCCTCGTCCTTGTGGCTTCCACAATTGTTGTTTCTTTGTGCCTTTCTTCGTCTTTATCCTGCTCTTCGGCCTCATTTTTGTCCTTCTCTTCTCTGACTGCTCTAGCTTTTTGCAGTTGTTTTCGGTCAATACCGAACTCGAGCAAAAAAGGATCTTTTCGCCCACCTGTGGCCACATTAAAATCAGACGACGGCACACGATAACCGCGCACAGACACCCACAAACCGAAATTTTTCCTTCGATAATTGGTCCAGAATTTGACTGCCGATGTGACGTTGAAGTCAATCCATTCACCCTCCTTGCGGCATTTGACCATTTTCGAATCTAGGAACACTAATTTCTTCTTCCATCGCCTATTTTCTTTTCGCCACGGTATCGACAAACGATACACGGTGATTTTGAAATGACCACGAGGCTTTGGAAGTCGCGAGCGACGTTTGAAGATTCGTAAGCTTGCATGTCCAATCTTCTCGGATTGCCTTATTGTCGTTAGGTTGAATGTAAATAAGTGCTTGTGTGGACCGCGTTTATCTTTTGGCTCTAATCAATGTAATATAATCAGGAAAGAGAGAAAGAGTTAACGAATTCATTGCTATTGTATAAAGAGTACAAACATCGTATACACTTAAAGTGAAGTTGACTTTGCATAATCAAGCTCACGACACGAAGGAAGAAACAACACTCGTGTCAGTGTCAAGTCTACGTACCTCGGAAGAAAGTGCGAATAGTTCTTCCTGGAGACTTCTCCTTGGTGTAGCCATCTTTGAAGGCTTGTTTTCTCCATAGCTCAATAACATATCGTGGAACTTCATAACGAGTTCGTTTAATGGCAGGCTTCTCTTTCACTTCCAATAAGCTCAGTAAGTCGGTTTTTAGTTCTTTGAGCTTAAGCGACTGCTGAAGCGTATGACATACTGGAGCGAGAACTACAAAAACGAGGAGAATTTTGAAAAGACCCATTGGTCCACGCTGCAGGATTCCTGTGAATTTACGCGCTATGCTAGGGCTCTCAACTTTGACTCTAAGATCATAACTCATGTCGCCTATGCCTTTATATTGTGTGGTCTGGTATTCACGTGTGCACGCCTGCGTTTTCAAGGATACAACTCATTCCTCACGCCGGAATTTGACAGTGAAACCGCGTATTCAAAGTGTCTACGCAATGAGCGAGCCGCCTTCCTAGCCAAATGAAGTGGAATATATTGAAAAGAGTTCGCATATTATGCACCTTTTGTTAGTGCCGACACATACTGTCTGCCATGTCTAAAGGTTTCCGCATTTGTGATTCATAAGAGCTGTGATCTCGTGGCGTGATCAGCAAAGCATTCAGTCAATATTTGTTCTTGTCTCCTTCACATAAGAGTGTTTGCATAGCGTGAATAAGAAAAAACACTAACAAATCTTTCACCCGCAGAGGGCGTCCAACCTAGTAACAAAGCTTTGGACGATTGTTTCCATACATTTAACGGCACTTTTCCAAAACTTGCGCCGCAACACACAAGCATTGTAGCAATTACTCAAGCCAACACCTTGAAGTGTTCAAGTGTGCGTTACACCGGTTGTTCCATAGCAATCTGTATAGAACAAAACGCATTTTTACTGGGCGTTATTTTGGCTTTTATTTGATTACAACGAAGGCAGGATGTGTAGGATCGTATGAAACGTAGAAACACTTTTTTTTGGATTCCTACAATTCACGACAGAGTATTTTCTCAGAATCAACTAGCGCTGAAACCTTCTCGACTAATGGTTCTTTTCAATTGTTTTATAAAGATAATTTACCTTAGATTAGTGGAGATTTTGTAGCTATTGATTCGAGATAATCCTGACTTAAGAGAAAAAATAAGAATTAGCGTTTGGTATTTCTTGGAAATCACTTTCGAAATGCAATAAAATAAAACAGCAAGAATTCTTTGGTATAATGTTTTTTACAAAGAATAATATAACGTGAAGAATTTCTTTAATTTAGAACAAAAAATGTAGAGTTTTGATAGTTTTTTTTACAAATCACACAATATCATAACAGTTCAGTATCTTATCTTTCAGAGAAAAAAAATATATTTGATTTTATTTTTGGAGTTTGACGGAACCGAAGTTCGATTTGGGTTTTCGGAAAGCTTTTGTTAAGTGAGTTGAACGCTTCAGATCGAAACATTTTGGACTCACGCTGGTTTAACTCAAAACATGCTTCAAAAAAGAAATTGAAATCGGAAGCAACAAATGGAAGAGTTCATGGTCTATATAAATGTCGTTCAAAGTGACCTTTAACTAGTTTGCGCTGAAAATTGATTTTATTTCGGTGTTAGCATTAAATATCATGTGAACAGTTTTGACATTCTACGGATTATCGTTGAGCACAAGTGAATTTAAGTCTCCCAACTTTATTGTTTTCTATGTTTTTATAAAAGCTGTTAGACAATAAAGTTATTGACTTGACTATTGAAACACGGATTCACATTTTTAGCTAAACAATTCATTTGTTAATAATCTTTCGATCTTTCCTTAAGAAGTTCTCTTTTTTTACTATGACATGAAGTACCTACACATCTTTAGCATTTTGGCCGTGACGTTATCACAGTAATCTTCTGGATTATGATTGGTTGTTTCAGTTGATTGAGATGTTATAGATGGTCTAGAAATACTTTAAAGTATTGATGTTAGGGTTAATTTGCCTTGAAACTTGGTTGTAACGGGATGACACGGTGTTTATTTTACCAAGTGTGTTTTAGAGAAGCATTGTGGCCTAGATTAGCACGCGAACGTTCAAGAACCCAACCTAAGTATACCGATTTCTTTCAAGAAGCACAGGCAACCCAAAACCAAGCGTCTTCTTTGGTTTTCACGTGACGTCACAGCCGCCATGTTGGTGCACAGCTTACAAAACATTTATCATTAGCCTCCTGTTATGCACGCCAACATGCCTCGCCTTTCTATTTACAAAGCTATTCTTAAAACGCTCAGTGGCAAACAAATATAGATGTTCTTGAATGACTTTTTTTTAAAAAAAATTTTGAACATATGGTTTCTTCAAGGAATCAGAACGCGGGCTGGTTCTTTTTTCAATTGGCAAAGGAAAACGTCCACCACAGGAACCTCGAGAATCAACAAGTATCGAATACTTTGAACTTAAAACTCTATCAATTCGCGCACATATTTATAATAATATTCAGTAATAAATCAATTGAATTATCGAGAGAATGTTATTGGTTATTTTTGGGTTTCATCCATTCCTCAGGTAATAAAATAGTTTTTTTATCTACTTTCCAGTTTTACGTACGGTACGGTGACTTTTAAATGGCTTCAGTAAACAACCAATGTAATTGGATAGTGTCTATTTTCTCGCTTTCTGATTGGTTCAAAGCGGAAACTATTTACGATCACGGTACCGTACGTTTCCTTGTCGTACGGTAATTGCTCTTTTTTTTTTTTTGTTCAGTTCACTTTAGATCAGATACTGTTGCTGTACATTCAGTGCCTCGCACTCCGCTGTTTTTTCTAATCATTTAGATGAAGTATTTCGGCTAACTTTACTATTTAAGAAACTCAGGGAAAAGATTAGTTCTACTTCCGTTTCTTAGTGTCAATTTATATCCGACTAGGAAAACAGAAGCTTTTAATCTATGTATTATACTGAAAGCAAACACTGGTTATTTGAGAACGGTTGACAAATATCGTTACATCTATTGCCGGATTTAGTCAAGGAAGTTATTGAGTGCTTACAGCCAGGTCATAGCAACCACGAGACTAGCTGTTCTTGGGACGGTGAAGGTGAGATTTGAGGGTTTTGACAAGCAACTTAACCTACGAGTCAAATACAAATTTGATGTTTAGCCACAGAACGCTAACTCGGAAACTTTTGCTAAAGGGCTTTCTGGTCGTTTGCCGTGCACTCGTGCATTCCGAGGTCGAATTGGAATTTTAAAATGTTGATTTTTATGGGGGGGAGGGGGGAAACCGAAGAACCTAGAGAAAATCCTTTAAAGCAAGGGAGAGAACAAAAAACAACAACTCTGGGTCAAAACTGGTAGGACGTGAGTACTCTCACTGCTACTATACACTAAACATGCTTCCCGCTGGTAACGCTCACAACACGAATTGCTCGTGTTAAAAAATCAATCCTACGACTTATTTACGGCACATTTAAAACAGTTTGAAAACCTTCAAGAAAAACCAAAGTCAACTATTTTTTATCACCTAATTGACTGTAAATACTCTTAATTATAACAAATCTAGCATTTAAGCTCAGTTATTAAACTATAAATGAGACACAGGGCGTGCGAAATGATAGTAAAAAGATAGGTGTATGATTGATATTTTTAACGACTAACGCCCAAAATAAATTTATATATTTTTAGCGCCAGTGAAGTGTTTGTGTTTATTTTACTAAATATTATTAATAACCTGACACAAGTTCTTGATATACTGTTACTACAATTTACCACATAACCAACAGCTGCACGATAATCGTCGCTTCGTCTCGCGCGGGGGAGGAACTCGACACGATTAAAACTGCACTGTCTCAACAACATTTCGAGATTGCTACATTTTAGTGTTTCACCCTTTACCACAGATTAACAATTAGAATGGTCTAGAATCAATTTATATTTCCTGAATAGGGGGAAAGCTATTTACGATTAACCCACAATGTTTAGCTGTAGTCATAAATGTCGTCTATAGATAAAGTCGATGGTATTTAAGGCGATTTCCTTTTATACTTGGTGATTTTATCTCCATAAGTGGGGGATTCCGCAACACATTACAACGCAAACATATAAAGTTTGTTATTGTAACATTATCGATATTTCAGACCAATTATATCACTGCTTGTTCTACTTTAAAGGACAGAAAGTGTCTGCTTACACCATCTAGTAAAACAGCTTTTCAGTTTTCTCTGTCGCACTGATATTTTAAATTTTATTATTATTATTATTATTATTATTTTGCATATTGTGTTACATTTATTTTCTGTGGTAATTATGAAGGCCAAATAATCAACAAACAAATAACCAGATAAGTCTTTTAGTTATTATTTCGAAGTTTTATTATTTTGATAGCAGTGTTAACGTTAGCCTGCGTTACATCCGGACAAATACCTCGGTAAAGTCCGTCTGCGCAATAGCGCCCGAAAGCTTGTTCTCGACCCCCAGCAGCGTAGCACGATTATATGAAGCGATTTCTAATTGGCTATTGCCAATTCAAATCTAACACTATCGCTGATTGGTTCGGGAAAAGCTTGACTTGTCAGTAGCTACTTCCGATTTGCTCTTGCTCGAAGTCCACAATGTTTTGATTTTACTCGTGGATTAGCTTTGGACACGGGAGTCGAAGCGCTTTAGGCCGTTTCGGTCGTGAAGACGAATTTTTCAGTATTCTC
>JANTNT010034225.1:0-12728 GCA_024752375.1 Entacmaea quadricolor | reverse complement strand
CGAACTACTAATTAAAAACACAAAACACTGTTTAAATTCACAGTTCACAGCTCACAACCCACAATTCATTTCAGTCTCAGATTTCAGATCGCCAACCGACAACGTTTTTTGAAATAGGTGAATATCTATCATGAGTATAGTAAACTAAGATATTACATTAACCTAAAGGCTTTAACTGATGTTTATTATTCGCTAATTTATCCATACTTTGCTTATGGTATCCTGGCATGGGGGATTACCTATAAATCCAACATAACTAGAATTTCAACAATACAAAATAAATGTATTAGAAATTTTTATAACATCCTTCGTATTTTAATGTTTGTAAATATTTTCAAATTAAAAACAGCTGTATTAGTGTATAAAATTGTAAATGGTAAATTACTTGCGCTTTCATCATTAAGAAATCTGCTCAGAATGGCTAATGAACAACATTCTTACAATACTAGATTCTCAGCTAAAAAGAATCTTGTTCGTCCGACCGTGAAGACTAATTATGGTAAATTTTTCCTTCAATTCACTGCCTTCAATCTTTGAGAAGAAATTCCCATAAAAAATTAAAAATTTAGGATCACTCCAATCATTTAAAACCGCCCTTAAATCATATTTTATTTCAAAGCAACACTAAAATGAAATGTTTTCTTTCTCTTTTTTCCCTTATACCACAATATATTTTTATATCATTTTTAAAAATTAATGGTAAGTTATAGGCTCAATGTTCTTGTGTATTTGTGTGTGTTAGTATATATAATTCTATGAGTATAATTCTTACGTCCTCTTGCTCTATAAAATAAGTATATGTTTGTAACTTGAATTGGGTGGCTGTTGACACGAAAGTTGATACTATTTCAACAGCCACACACTTTAATTAACTTTATCTTAGTAAATATTTTTTCTTCTCTACATATTTATTTATTTAACTTTTGTAAATCTATTTAACTTTATAATTGTTGTGTGTGAATAGACTAAACCTAAACCTAAACCTAAACCGCGTTGGTGTAAGAAAAGAAGCTAATGCTTTGTCGGAAGAAAACAAAATGGCTGCCATGACGTCACTTGAAAAAGATCTATTAAAGTTAAGGTGTTTGAAAACAGTTTTTGGTCGCAAACTAATAAACGCTTCGAAAATAAGTTTCCTGTGGACATTACAAGGCATAGACTAAAGGTTTGACGTTTAAGTAATGGGATGTCTCATGGATATCGATGTTAATTTATGCATGTTATAGGAAGTTTTGTAAAACACACTTTTAATCAATTCTCCATAATTCTGCTATAGAATCTGTACAGAATTTTGGACATTTGTTACGTTATAACCTAACCTAGCGATTTCCCGAGGTTCGAGGTTTCATCTCATGGATCCAATTTATTTACTTACTTATTTGTTTATTTGTTTGTTTGTTTGTTTGTTTACTTATTTATTAGCTTTACAACCTTATATAGGCTGAAAGCGTTGACTACGGGACACGAGGTCCTACTTTTAAGGTCAAGCCTAACGGGCCTACAGTTTTTGAACTTAAAAGATGGCTCGACTGGGTTTCGCTCGAGGCGCACCGTTGCTGTTTGTTCGCAAAATGCGTCGTGACTTTACCGCTTATTTATTTCAATATTCTTTCATAGCAAGTCAAGAGATAGATTCAAGTTTCGTTTGTCATTTGAATCATCATAATCAAAGCTTCCAGTAATTTATAGTAACGACGTGGCAATTTTAAAAAGAACAGTTTTAGAAAAAATACAGTTTTGTAAATAACCGCATTTATTGTTCATAAAATCCAGATTAAGTTCTTCGTTCTTACTAATTTTGAAAGATTTATTTGGAAGCGTTTCTGAATAAAACGAGTTTGAAATTTTACACAGCAAAAAGTAAAATATTCTAAGCATTCATTTCGCTCAGCCAAAAAGCTTTAATTAAAGTCCTTTGAAACTGCTTCTTTTGAGATCTTTTAGTGAACACACTCTTTATATGTTTGTCTGAAAAAATAAAACGAAATCGCTTAGCGCGATTTTGAGAATATATATTGAGGTATAGTTGATATAGCTGCGCTTTTTCATTATTTCGCCTCAAATTTGCGTATATTTACCAAACGAAAAGAAAACTTAAGATTACCTCGCTGAACTTTTTTTTTGAATCCAGCATCAGCGTTTTCACGGCAACCCAGTCGAGCCACCTCAAAATTCTTATCCAAGAGGACTTGAAAGTCTATCCAGTTGCAGATATTATTACAAAGGCAGCACTTTATCCTCAGTTATTTTAAGACCCTGGGTATTAGTCCGGCCGGAGGTCGAATCACAACCTCCTGCACAACATTATGGACTCTTAGGCCCCGTCCGGATAAATTTGAAAACGGAACTTTCACACTGAAACCGAAACAAAAGTTTTCCGTCCACACATGAAAACGGATTAAATGTTTCGCGTCCACACTAATATGATCTTAGCCGGATAAATTGTCGGAAAACATCTTTGCTCACGTGTCTCGTCTTGTTGAGTGATTAGATTAAGGCTACAAACGCTCGAAAACTGCATAAACATAGTCGAAATACCGATAACTTTACATAAAAAGGCAATGTGGAATTTCTAAAAGTTCTAAAAGTGGCTCAGGATGACAAAGTTGAGCGATAACCGAAGTGTAAACGCTGATATAGGCACTCTTTCGGTCAACTGAATACTTAAAAAAAATGACTTTTAATCATTCTGTATTATAAGAAAGTTATGCTTGAGTTTAGAAGCAACTTCAAGTCGATAAAATAGAAAAAACTCCAACCAAAAGCATATATTTTTGATGATAATCGCTAGAGCAGAACGGTTCAATGACAACGTGACCGATCGAAGACAATAGGAAAAGTTCCGTTTTCAAAAAGATTTGCGTCCGCACTAATACGCTTAGCCGAAACTTTTTAGCAGGATAAAAATTGTTCCACTCTGGAGACTGTATTTGAAAAGTTCCGTTTTCGGTGGAGAATTGTTTCGGATTCATGCGGATTAGTGTCGACGGAAGGCCTAACCGATAAACAATTCCGTTTTCAAATTTATTCGTCGTAGTGTAGACGGGGCCTTAAATTTGAAACTTGACTTTTTAAAGCGTTTCTGTCAGGGAAAAGCGATGTAAACTTTGCCGTTAATATCTTTAAGATCCGACCAAAGGAAACTTATTTTCAAACCGTTTATTTTGTTACTGCTTGGTGACCAAAACATTGCTTCAAAACATCTTAAGTTCTTAATTTTTAATTACATTGCTTTTGCATTGCTTCCGTATTTCTTTACATTTTATTCTTTAACAAGAGAATTATTGATTTGAAAGTTTCGTTTATAAACTTTCAGCCATAGTCAATTACCCGAAACCAATGACGATGGCAGTCAATCAAAAGTGTTTCTATGACAACAGTCTCTTTTATGCATTTTTGCCCATTTTAGCATGAGCACTCACTTTAAAATAGACCTTTCCGGACCGAACTGAGTGTAGATATATCATTGAAATCAGTTTTAAAATGAACCATTGCAATCACTAGAAAGATCATACTCAAATTAGCAAGTTTACCGTGTTTTAGGATTAACTGGATGTTCTCGTTTATACGTAGGAGACAGCCCCTGAAACACTCAAGGTAGCTAACTAATAGGTAAATATAGGCGTATCCTAAATCATTTTATAAGCTCACTATCTACAATACTGAACGATTTCTTTCAACACATCAATCTGAAGAAAAAAATCATATTTTAGCGAATAAATCGAATTTAAGCATACATAATTTTTATGATTTTATCATAAATCAAGCAAAACCATATACTCAGGATAATATTCTTTGCAACAATTTATGGTAAAAACACCGATAATGCTTTACCTTTTATTAACCTTTTAAATATGCTTAGAGTTGAAAATATTTTCAAATTGAATTCCTTAAAATTTATCCACCAGTGGCAAACAAATCAGCTGTCACCTATTTTCGACAACTACTTTGAATTTGCAAAAAACAAACATTTATAACACTAGGTATGCTTCAAATAAAAATTTTTACAAACAAAAATTCAGAACAAACCTAGGAAAACAAACTATTAGTACTGCAGCAACTGAAGAATGGAAAGAAATTCCAAATAATTTGAAAGATATCAAAAATACATCTCTATTCACGAAAAAAGTCAAGGCGGTCTTGTTACAAAGACAGAGCCGTCCAGATATTCAAAAACCAAACATGCTAATGCAAATTACCTCTTTTTTTTGATACCTAGTATTATGTTGTTATGTATAATAAATATTGTATAGAGTATTATACTAGTTTATTACATATACATATATTTGTATCTAACCGTGTGTAATTTGTAATCTCGTATATATTCTTGTCGAACAATCAGCCCATTACAATTTAACTTCAAATGACTAGTGGCTAACACGAAAACCTTCATTAGTTAATTTAGCCTCTAGGCACAGTAATGATTAGAATTAAAAATAAACTAAATTATGTTATATAGTAATCAAAAATATGCACTGTAATTTAGCTTAAATGATATAAGGTGACTGGCTACTATTGGGCAAAGTCATGAAAAAACTTTTAAACAGCAATTTTCCGAAGCGAAATTTAATGCTGAGTTCAAATTTGGAAAGAAAAATGGGGTGTCCCGAACTCGTTTTTGAGATATTCAAGCCTGAATATACCGTACTCGGAGATTTTTTTGATGGAAAACTAACGAAAATGTAACAAAATTTAAAAAAATTCATATTGCAAAAAATAAAAAGGCTTTGTGAATAATTTTTTACCAGAACTGAATTTGTAAATCATATTTTAAAAACAAATAAAAGATAATAAGAATTTTTTAGAAAATCCGTCGGAAAAGGAAGGTTTTGTTCGTATAAGTACTGATTTTTGATATCAAAAGCGGACGCAAAAATGTGAACATAACGGATTTTCTGTGAGTAAAAGTCAAATTTTCTGTAAAGCTTGATTTGAACTTGATGAATCTGAAAATTGAAAAAAAAATATATATAGTCCCGTGCACAATTTGAGGGTTTTGCCTTCTTGAAGTTCAAAACACAAATGGTTCCTTATAAAAATTTTAAACGTCGCCATGGAAACTCAGCTGTATTCGTGCGCGCGAAACCCCATGGGCTCACATCGAACGTTCAATAGTAGCCAGTCACCTTAAAATGTAATATGTTTGCAAAAATTAAAAAATATATTGTATTGTATATTGTATTGTAAATGTTTTGTCAGATACCATATTTTTGCAAAATGTAATTGTTTGTTGTAGATCTGATCGAATGCGCTCAGTATTTAATTAAGTTTAAGTGATTTCAATGTTTCTTTGTTTTCGTTGCTATGGCAAGGCGTTTCCCAATAAATGTATCTTATATTAAACTTCAGACTAGGAGTGATAGGTGGTGTGAGTCTTAGTCTAATCAAACTGGAAGAAGTTAGCGAAACAGGAGGGAAACACCTCAAAGACGCATCACTCAAACCAACAAATATTTTACCATTTGACTATTTACTTCACATAGAATCAGTACTGAAAGTATTGTCTTAGGGGTGAGGGGCATTTTAAAAAATCGTAAGTAAAAGAAAAAAGTGAGATGCAAAATACTAGAAATTGTAGTGATAGATATGAAAACGTTTATTAAAACACTTTTTTCATTCATTTAGAATGAAGCAATTTTAAAATGACGCAATAAATAATTGATGAAGTTTCATTTCAGAATGGAGTCTTTCATTAAATAACAATACGTTTGCAACGTGAACGAAGACTGCAAAAATATCTTTATCTTTGTCAAAGCTTGTCTTCAATATAAACCTTACAAAGTTCCTTCTTCGATTCATGACCGAAGATTTATCGTGCCTGAAACCTGGCACACTGTAAGGAAACTTAACATATTTTCAAAATTAATTAAGTTTCTGAATGCTAATTTTCAGTTCATTTAAGATCAAAATAATGTTCAGTACAAAAGATCCTATTCCTAGTGGACTTCGTTAGTGTGTTGTTTAAAAGTTTGTTTGTGCAGGCTGTAATGCCTGTTATGTCGGAGAGACCTCGTCATTTTTCAACACGTGCGTAAACACTTGAATACGGATAAAAAATCACATATTTTGAAGCATTTAAATAAAAACAGCAATTGCCCCAAAGCGTGCTGTCATGCTAATTTCTCTAATCGACCAAGCACCATCGCAGTTCACCCGCAAAATAAAAGAGGCGCTACACATTCAATTGCTTAAACATGATCTTAATCAAATGGTCAAACATGTTAATCTTAAATTAAATCATTAACACATCATCAATATTTACATCTAGATTACATATATAAATACGCCTAAAGATTGAGCTTGATATCTTTAAAAGGATACGTATAACTGACTGACATGCCTTGCCAGTCAGCTGCTCAAAGCTTAATAATTTTTAATGATTTCAAAAAATTCTTATAGCTTCAGAAAATGTTTGTTTTAGCATGCTCTTTTGAAATATGGCATTGATCTGGAGCTACTTTTTTGATCCAATAGGTCATGTGACCAGATCCTGCAAAGGGCCTATTGCAGCCATTCTGCCTAAATTAAACGCTGTATAGTCCAACCGCTTAAGCCCGAAAATTTGGTCAATATTTACGGAGTGGATGAAAGCATCAAATTTGGCACAGATGTTTGTTCGATGTAAGAAATGATTTCAGAAGGGGTGCCAAGAAATTCGAGTTCAGGGGGATGGTCTCCACTCTAGTAGCATAGAGCACTCCCCTGAACTCTAATCTCTTGGCACCCTTCTGAAATCATTACATAAATCGAAACAATTATCCGTGCAGAATCTGGGGCTTTCATCCACTCTGGTAACTATTTTGTTGTTAAGCGATTGGACTAGTAGGTGATTATCGACGAATAATACGAATGGGAGACCAATGAGAGCTTACTATTTAAAAAAAATGTAAATTCTGACTACTCACAATTAATTTCTTTCGTAGGAAAGAAGATGTTTATGTAGGTAAAATAAAGAAGTTCGGAAGTAAAAAAAATCCTTTTCCATTTCATATTGTGAAAGTATCTCATTGTTATATAGCTGTATATTTATTCGATATAACGAGCGCTCTCATTGATTAATAGATGGTCATGTGATATCAATTAAATCTAACTGTATCCTGAGCGGGAAATAATCACTTATTTTCCGATTGGGATACAAGTAAGAACACGTGAACAGATGTTATAAAATAAACTGATGCACAGCCAACTGCACGTGATCAGAACGTGATAACACCAGTGAGGTGATAATTTGCACCAATCAGAAACCTGCAGCCAGATCACAGTAGCTTAACGTAAAATGGACCCCGAAGAAGAGAAACATATTTTCCAGTCTTTCTAGAGACGAAATAGATTTTTTTTTTTGGAAATAAGGACTAAGAAAATACCAAAAAGCTATGGAAAAATGCTATTACCTGCACTCTGGTAGCATTCTATAATGAAACGAACGAAAATAATCCGAAAAACTAAAAAAAGACAAGATCTTTTTGCAAACTGCTGCTAATGTTTTATCCAAATGCAAGAAAAAGAATTAAGAAATTTGGTTCGTAGTTTTCGTCTCGGGAAACATCAGGACTCTGGGGAAAGCAAAACTGACTGTTTTCCTTGAGACAAGTCATTTTAAGAGTGTATAATATCTAATCAGGGATTTTTTTACAGTGATGTTCAAACTTTCCAAAATTGGAGTGGTCTTTCAGCTGGAATTAGTTGTTTTTATGTGAATAATCTTAGTTTGGATGACTTAAAACCCTCCATTATGAAAAAAGATCTATGAAATGCCTTTAATCTATTAAGGTCCTCGGTCCTCACTACACAAGACCAACTTTTTATGTAAGAAAAAAAGCTCCAAAATAAATATTATAGGAGGCCAGTGAAGTTTTCTTTCGATAGATAGAAATAACTGGAGTTATAATTATTTTCTGTCAAAATCGGTGGCACAATGTTTCCTTTAAAAATTTGAGCGTAGGCCTCAATGCTGATTATCTTTAAAATAAGTTCGGTACAAGTTCTTTTCTTATTTAAAATCAGAATTAAATTTGCACTTCAAACAGAAATTGTGGTTTAAAAAGGTTTGATTCAATTCAGTTCCATACGTAGGCAGTCCCGGCCTTACTCAAGATACTTTGCTACATATACTATACTGTACAAATATTACATTTTGTCATTGAATATCGTCTATTTTTTTGAAGCCGGAATCCAACTTCAGAAACTGTATTTCGTGTCAAAACTCTAATGTTGGTTTATTAGGGCTATTTTGACCTTAAAAGAGAATATCTTCCATTCAAACTGTCAAAGCAAAGGCCATGGCGAAGCTAGTGGAAATATACAATTTACAGTTTTGAATTGTCACTTTACTAATTCATATTTTAGTTTCGTCAAACTGGAAAGGCTTTGATAGTATAAGTAATAAGAATTCTTACCAATGATTGTAACTTTTGTTCCAAGTAACATTAAATAATACAGGTAAATCATCGCGGTAACAGCATCCATGTTTAAAGAGAACTTCTTCGATGTCTTCCCAACATAAATTGAATATACTCTCTAAAAATTACAGGTGACGACCAAATCTAAATTATTTACGATGTTCTTTGAGGGTTACTCCAACGTTCACTTCAATAAGTGAGTTTGCTAGCTTTTCTATTGGCTGAAGTTGTACGAGAAAATGGCGAAGGTGCTTACGCCATATTTCTCAATTAGCGCATTTTCTTTGTGCTGTTGTATCTAAAAATGACTGTGGCAAAACTTCGTTTTAATTTTTAATAAATTTTAAATAGACCTTTGTGCCTTATTAACACTATATTTTCAAACATCATGCAGACAAAAATACTAGGTAAGACTGAAACTTTTTAAATGTGTTCAGGAACAATAGACTGTTAATGAGCTATAGGAACGCGTCCATTTTTGCCTGGGGTATTTTGAATATTTAATGAAATGTGGACGAAGCTTTTGTATGCAAAATCTTTGCTTTCAAGCCTGAAGATGAATTTAAGCCAGAAATGGACCAACTCAACTACAAAAGCAGGAGGGGAATTTGCACAAGCATGCGTTAAAACCGCTGATCCATGTCAGCGTGATCGCGGGGCCTATAAAGAATAATAATTGCGCGACTGCTTTACGTTTTTCTATTTTCATTAATAACAATGGCTGGGGCTACTCTCGGGCAGTCAACTACAATAGGCCATTTCCGAGATACGCTCCAATTACCCCCAACAATAGTTTCAATTCAAGGCTCCGTGCGAATCACATATATGTGCTGTATTTTCGAACGGAGCCTCGAATTGAAACTATTGTTCGATGGAATCGGAGCGTATCTCGGAAATGGTCTATTGAGCGTTAGTTATGTGACGTAGTAGGGCTGTCCGTTTTAGCGGCATAAAAGAGTTTTTGGCATAAAATATACCATGTAAACAGTCTATTGTTCAGAAAAGCATTTCGATTACCCGTGAGCATGTATTATTATTTGTTTTCACTTTTGCCCCACTTTTGATTCTGTATGCAAGTCCGAATTACAAAACGTGATCATTTGAAAACCTGGACATTCATTAGGTTTGCCGGATAGGCAGGAAAACATTTGCAGTTCATTGATTTCAAAATCATATCCTATATAAAGAAATAAAATTATTTATTAAGTCGGGAACATCGACGACGTTTCAACACCCCACTAGTTACAATTCTATTTTAACGATGAACATCAATGTAACTGTCATGCGCGAGTCCATCTCCTACCAGCTTGGTAGTCTAATGTATGTTTTACAAAGACAATAACAGAATTACAAATTTCATGCAAAATTTATATTTAAAAAACTACTTTATTGCAGAGCAAGAAGCTAAGTACAGGGGGAAAGTTCACTGCTTGGCATTCTATATTTCATGCCTATAGTCTTCCGAGTCTTTTTAAAAGTAAACGTCTTCTATTTGTTGAGCCACCACATGTTTGAACTACTATAGGTAGAAAAGAGCGCCTATGTCGGAAGACCGAGAAAATAGACCTGTAAATCTTTAAAAAGCCTATGCTGTGTTCAACCATCACTCTTATTCTTCTAAGTTCTCTGTTTGCTATTCGTGCACGTCCATTTCGCGGAAGAGGTTGAGGACGCGATAAAGGATTCCTTGCAGGATAGCCTCCATCTGCTGCCAACCACCCACGTTGTGGCAGGCGTTTCCTCCAATTGACGGTATTAATCGATAAGTTTGAGCGTCGTTGAGATGACCAGGAAAATTTGTTTAAATAGGGAAAGAAAAAATTTTCAGTTAGAAATGAACACAAAATTATTCTTCTAATTGTTACTTACCCCGCAACCAAAAGAACAATCATGCCATTTAGATCAACTATAATCTGTGTAGACATGAAATGGAACTTTTTATCCCCTCGGTAGAACTCTCTTTGTAACATACCACTGGGTCTGAGGAAACGGTGAGTTGTACCATCAACAGTTCCCACGTTTGAATAGTTTGGCCAAGTGTTTAGAAAGTTGGACCATTGTACCAGGTTTGGCCAACTGACTGAATGTCGATACTTGAGAAAGAGGATAGGTATAACATTGTAAATGTCCTCAAAAACGGTCGTTTAAATTATACAAAAGAAGGACGCAAGACTTCGATATGTTGGTTATGTTTTAAGCCAAATAAAAGTCAAGAGAATTCGGATATTGATAAAGTAAGCATCGACGTCATTGGTTTGTTCGTGGCTGATGTGTTACACAACGTGGACGTTGAACATCAAATCGTGTGTAATCTATTACACTTTCGAAACTTTTAGTGGTTTCACCAGTCAGATACCAGAAAAGATGAGGACTTTACATTAGAGTCGAATACACATCTCGTCCTGTGCTTTTAATTGGCTTCATTCCTGGGAATAGCTGTGATAAAGAAAGTTTGCGGCATCAAAATTTGTAGTGTTCTAACAATCACAAAAAATTGTATTATCCATGCTGGGAATGGAGGTAAAACACTGGTAGCTTGAGTTGATATAAGCACTTGGAGAACGATGACTAGATTTATAATATGAAATTAAAACGCAGGAAATGGAGAAGGTAGAGTATTTTGTGGAGGCATGATCAGTTGTTATTGCAAACAAGACATTTGTAATATAAATTATAGACTGATTATAAGCCCCCGGGTGAGAGTGTTTATCCTGCTTCAGTGTTCATCAATGTAATCACACAAACATTGTCATCATTTTTTAGGATGACAAACGAAGTTCTCACATATGTGTTCACAAAAAATGCTACTCTATAGAAGCCAATAACTTTATAAACCAACCGCATTCGACATTTTCACCATTCACAATGGAGAAGAATAGGGATAAAGACAGCAACATATTTATAAGAGCATCAATGACAGGGGAACTCTACTTTCCTAATGAAACAGCTGCGTCCCTTGCAACAGAAGGCCAACAACTTGTAAAACAAGCTAAGAATCACAGAGTACGAATCCAGTTTTGGGAAGCTGAAGATTTCATAACAAGACGTGCCTTTGAAATGTATTTGAGAGATTACAAGTCTATTGTAGCATTTCTTAAAAAAACATGCAGAACTTTTACCCAAAGAAGCAAAGATGTTCTACGACACAACTGATCAATAATAATCTAGACAGAGAGAAAAAAAAAAAAACAAAAACAAAGGAAATAGTCCGAAAAAGAATAGCTTCAATTTTCAAATATTCAAGTATGTATTATCCGGTTCTAAAAAGAAATTTGAATTTGAAGAATATGTTTAACATTTTTGCTACCAAATTTGTTGAAATCGTCCTTTAAGCGTTCTCATTTGAAACTTTCAAGCTCTTATTTTTGCATTTTGAAATTATAAACTTCTCGAAAAGGGTCTAAAAGATATGCGATTTTCAACATGCTAATTAATTAATATAGGAGTTCAAAGTAATTTACTAATCAAACTGCAGATCAAAGGGGGCTTGGTCAGTAGTACTCCTTTTCTGAAAACGGTCTTCATAGTATACATCAATGACGTAATAAAGGTTGATTTTTGCTCAGTATTTTCTTCTCCTATTAATGAAAAAGAAAGACTCGGTCAAATCGATTGTTTTCGCTTTCATTGCAGATAATCGTCAGCTGTAGATGACCAACAAACCCTCCCATCAACGACGGCGTGCAGATTACACCAACAGAAAAACCCAATCAAGACAGTAGTGGTACGTCAACTGGTGTGTATACGACAACGTTTTCTATGATATCTGCCATCAATAACAGCCAGTAGTTACTATGGATACTTTCGCTGTCCTCAGTAACTAAGGACTCCACGTTTGTGCAAGTCAGTCGGCCATTGAAGTGTTGGGAAGGACAGCGATTTTATCTTGGTAGGTATTTGAACTAGGTAGCAAGGTATTCTAGAGCCATAGATTCCATCAGTGAGAGCCTACGGGCATCATGAAACCCTGCGATGGCTTAAGAGCGGCCTTCTGTAAAAACCGACCAAAGGCGTGCAAAATCAAAAAACTCGAAAATGCTCAAACTTTTCCCAAAAGTAGCCCTAAGTGAACTATTAATGGGAAAAATACTAAAAAGTTCAACAGATTTTTATTTTAGGAGAAAAACGCGATTTTATGTTTTCCAGCCTGCCAACCGCGATTTCAAACGGTTTTACCGCACCACACAAAAACCCCTCTCAAAAATTTAGTTTGAAAATGATCACAAAACAAACTATGGCACATCAAAGAAAAGAGAATTTTCTACATTTCTATGCAAATAGTTTTACATCTTTGACAAGTTTTAATTTTTGACAGATTTTTCAAATCGG
>JANTNT010034114.1:0-12728 GCA_024752375.1 Entacmaea quadricolor | reverse complement strand
TTGGTACTAATTATACAACAAAAGAAAGTGAGCAAAGCATCCTGGTCTTGGTAGTAAACGACGTCATAATGCAAATTGCCCATTGTTGTTGTTCTTGTTCTTGAGGAGTAAAACAGTTTGGTAGTTCTCTGTTAGCATAGGTGTTTTGCAATAATTGTTCCAAGTTTGTAAAAGAACAAAGAGATGGTGCCCATTTTGGATGACATTTCCGAAAGAAGCTAACAAGAAATGTTAGAAATTGATTCGAACTTTTGATCGCAACACATAAGAAGTTTATAGCTTGAAATTTTCGACCAGTAACTTAGGTCTTTATCAGCGACTGTGATGTAAATTTATTCAGACAACTCCCTGGGAAACATATTACGTACTTGAGTACGAATAAGTTTAGAATATACCCCAAGGAGTTTATGGCGACCCCCCATCTCGGTTGAGACTGGTCTGGTAGGCGTTGATGTAAATAGCCTCTTACACCTCCCCTTCAAAGTAGGATGGTTTCGTTGCTAGGACCTTGGCGTCCGTTAAACTAGCTGTGTGCCCTGGTGACTTGATATGAATATGCTGAGCGACCTCTGAGCTTTAGAAAGAGCTTGGTCTGGTGTGCTCCTGAAATACTACGTTTAGTTTCCCCACATAAGGTCTCGTGGCGCGGACTTTCTTCTCCAACACATGTGATGTGGTAAACCACTCTCGATTTGTTTTCATTGAAGATCTTGTCTTTTGTAGAACCCAGAAAGCTCCTGATGATGTTAGAGGGCTTGAAATTTGTTTTGACACCAAAGTCCGCAGCAATTCTCCTGTAGGTTTCTGAAAGAGACTCAACGTAAGGAATCGTAGTATTACATCTGGTAATAATTAATAATGGAATTTGCAGTGGCACATCCACAATATGTAGTGGCTATTTCTCCACTGAAGTCCAGTTGGAATTTAGAAATGTTAATATTTTCGGAGGGAGAAAACCCTCGAAGCAAGGGAGAGAACCAACAAACAACTCTAATCACATATAACGCCGAGCCGGAATCGAACCCAGGTCACATTAGTGAGAGGCGAGCGCTCTCACCGCTACGCCACCCATGCTTCCCCAACATTTGGTGTTGCTGTTCGGTTGCTGTTGCTTGCGTTAGGAAGATGAAGACCAAATTGGTCGAAAATTTAAAGGTATAATTTTTTTTATGTGCTGTGCTCGAAAATTCAAAACAATTTCTATCATTTTACCAACACAAATGAATATTCACAAAAGTAACAAGAAATGTATAGTGAACCTAATCCATCTTATAGTTGACACTTTTAATCTCTTGAGAATGATTACAAACAAACTTTATGGAGCCATAATGCAGACAAGACACTTCAGCCTTAAAGGAATGTTGAAAGAAATAATGCCCTAGATTACGGGCAATGGCTGCAGATGTTAATATGTCTGATTATAACACAGGTCGATCTTGGACGAATGTACCGCATCAGACAAGTTGCTACGCAGGGATCAATGGATGGCAGCGGTTTTGTTAAGACATATTACCTACGTACGTTCTTAAAGATATGGAATTATTATGTCTTTAAAGACAGTAAGGTGAGTCATATTAATAATCAATTTCAATCTTTCCTTCCTTCCTTTCTTTTCTTTTCTTTTTTAGTGTGCATTGCAATTTTGTTGACCACTAATTAATTTAGGTCTACAGTATTAAGTAAGTTGAACTGTGATATAAAAGAAATGCTATATGTTTTGTGTATCTTAAAGACTCTTGTAGCCAATGCCGATGGCACATCAGTTGTATTAACGACATTCACCTCCCCCCGACGAGCAAGACTTGTCCAGATACTACCACAAACATGGTCTACTAGAATATGTATGCGAATAGAGATTTATGGCTGCATACCAAGTAAGTCATGTAAAGAAATCTAGTTCAGTTATACGAGTAATTTTTAACTCCATCTTGGGGCAGTTGCACCCAGTCTTCACCTAAGCTTGACTTTTACGACTGAATCGTTCAGAAACTAGCACGTTAGATCAGTCAGAAATATGGTCTAAGAGGCGGTTGACATCATGTAGAGAAAAGTTGTTTCTGGTACCAGGGATGCTCGCTTCCCTAGGCCACCCTCAGCATTTCTATGAACAAAAAATCCCAGTTTAACGCAAGAAAGTTGTTCCTACCACCAGGGTCACCACCCTTTGGTGAAGAGAATGACGCTACTAGCCGAGTCAACTGTAATTATATTTATATAAACGCTGACTTTGTTTGTGAAGATATTATTGAAAGTTGTCAACGGCCCCTTAATAGCGGATCCATGAAGAAGATCTCTCTGGTAGTAATGTGCAAGTAACGCAAGTAACGCAAGTAGCGCAAGTAATATATTTACAGTTACCTATATACAACATATGTTTGTATTCCTTTAGATGACGCACCGACAGTAAAGCCACCAACAGTGACTCCCAGCATCACACCTACCAAACCATCCATTACACCTACTACTCTTCCTAGAGGTAAGTCTTTGGATAGTCAGTTATTTCATCTATTCATTTCATTTATTTATCTATTCGACTATTTATTTTACTCGTTATATTCGTTTATCTATGAAACACTGATTCAATAGAGAGTTTAAGCATTGTGTGACTGCAAACATGGCAAACGTGAAACGCTAGATGATAGGCACAATGTTCTTTAAAATTCTTTTAAAACGAAATCGGAAACTTTCCAACCGTAGATAATGGCGAGAAAATTCATCCTTAAAAGGAAAAAATAAAAAATAAAAAAATGAAAGAAATGTTGGAAAGGTGCTCCCGTTTGCGGGAAGATGAAAAATAAAAAGATTAATCTCTCTTAACTACTTTAATCACTCCAAACGATAAAGATCTTTCCATTCATTTGATTTGAATCAACGTACCGCAAATTAAATTCTCTCTCTCTCTCTCTCTCTCTCTCTCTCTCTCTCTCTCTCTCTCTCACACACACACACTGAATTCCTCTTATTCAATATTTAATTTCATAACCAAATATTCTTTTTCTTCGAGATTTATCATTTGAAGTAAAAATGAGAGTGACCAACGTGCCCTGGAAAGATGACTACAGCAAAAGAAACAGTGACAGCTTTAAGAATCTTGCTGATAAAATAATCACTGAGGTATGCCAACATTGTTTAACATGTAACTACTGACAGCAAGGGCGGATGCAGGATTTTTGAAGAGGGGGGTCCAAAAGAATATTTGAAAGGTGGGGGGTCCAAAACCTACTTACATCAGGGGATGTCATTTTTGTCGTCCTAAGGACAAGAAGGAATAAGGTGAAAAAGCGAGTTGAAAAGGGGGTCGCGACACCCCCGACCCTCCCCCTGGATCCGCCCTTGGACAGTCATTTCGAAAAGGTTGCTTCTTCAGTAGTTATTTTTAAATGCTGCATACTAGCTATCCAAAATACCAAATAGGACAGTGGCACAGCGAGGGGGGGGTCGGCCGTCCCCCAATTATTCTCAGAATTATGCATTTTTTCTACTCTTTGGGCAGCTACCCCCCTAAATTTGGAGTCTTCCCATTGTACAAGAAAAGTTCGACATATCTTCTACTTTTAGCAATACTGATTCAGCTGTCCCTAAAAGTCTTACATATATCTTGTTGTGTTTTTAGGTGACTGCTTTGTACAATAAGGGCAAAAATGACATGCCATCATTGGCCTTTCAAAATGTCAAAATCATCAGCTTTGAGTAAGAATAAATACGCCTTATCTATCTTTCATATATATTATATAAACAGGAATATAGTATCAGTGTTACATTTTTTGTCCCGAAGGCGCGAATTTCGCTAAATGATTTCCGAGTTCGCAAGGTCCAATTTGATCGTTGACTGCTATATCGCCTTTCTACATAATGTAGAAAAATAACACAGTAAAAATAACGATATATAACTGAATATCGTGCTACGCCAGTCCTAGAGTACAATCATTATGTTATGCGGCAAAAAAAAAAAAAAAAACGGATTTAAATTTATGATCGATTTTGATCATCGCGCGCTCGAAACAAGGAAAGGACACAGAAATCACTCTTCTTCGTACAGTGATTAATTGAGATCTTCTTTCTGGTTGCTGTTATGATGGTGATGATATTAATTAAAGCTTTCTCTTTCTCTACGCTAAAGGCAAGGAAGCGTTATAGTTGACTTCAACATCACATTCTTCGCTGACATTGCCCAGGGCATCGATGTCACTCAGAGGATTAAAGAGTCTGCTAAAAACGGCTCAATGGGCAGCCTTAAAGTGGATCCAGAATCTCTTACAATCACCAAAATAGGTGAGGAAAAAGTTAATAGAAAATTATTTTTTCTTGATAAATAGGACCTTGAGTTTGTAATATTTCTTGGCTTATTTTCCCAGTATACATTTTCTTTGTACTAACATTCTCATTTTTTTAGTCATTCCTCTTTCCTCATGCACACAAATCATGCACACATTATCCAGGACTGACAAAAGCAAAAATAACTTAATTTAACCCTTCTTTTTATTGTACTCTAGAGCTAGGTGGAAAAACCAGTGCACAAAAGAAAGGTACGTATTTTTATTATAAGGTATCTGAGTAGTATAAGGGGTTATGGACTACGTCATAATCAAGAAGGACTAGTAACGAACTCTTCTGGCATTGGATTGGGGCGGAATCTTAAAAAAAATTCTCGTTGGCATACACCCTATGCATAAATCCCAAAATAAAGCTGTGGTCAAGAAATGCTTTTTTTCAAACTCATTGAAAACATCATGGCCATTAATTAAAAGAGCATCCTAAAATTAGCAATCAAGCAAAATTTCATTGCCGTTAACCTAAAATCTCAAAACTTACAGCAAGTTGAAATTAGAAGGATTTGTACGAGAAACACGGTCAAGGCCTGACCGGCCTCGCTTTCATGTTTTTCATACATTTAAAATGTTTATAACTCCACAGCTATTTAACTAAATACTTTGAAACTTTGCACATGTACTATTTTAATTGTGTTCTTTTGGTTAGTTAAATTATTTTTTATCAAAAGTTAATTATTAGTAAATCCGTTATTTAATGCAAATTAGTTATACGTAATTATGCATAGGGTCTATACGCTTTGCATATTAAAATAAAATGATCGACATCCGTTAGGAAATTGCATTTAATTTTTGCACCCCCGGCGTTGAGGACCTCGGGAAATCCTGGGGTTAAGGATTGAAATTAATAGAAATCCTGAGGGTGTAAGATAAAAAGTTACCAGAAATCCAGGGGGGAAAAGATGGAAATTCTTGGAAGATAAAATTGAAACAATCAACAGAAAGTTGGAAATCCTGGGGGTCTATCCAAAATTGACCATTGTTCAGGGGTTTAAGAGTCAAGCAAGTGGAAATCTTGGGGGAGTCAGAAAAAAAAATCGACATCCTCAACCCCAGGGGTACAAAAACTAAATGCATGACCCATTTTGAAATAATAGAATCATGTTATTCGATTATCTATATAATGTTAAAATTCAATTTTGTCAATACTTATAGGTGGAGGAAGTGGTCTCTCCTCTGGTGCCAAGGCTGCTATTGGCATAGTTGTTGTTCTTGTTATAATATCTGGTCTTCTTCTCGCTGGTTGGTGGTTCAGAAAGAAATACAGGCCTAGTAATCCTGCAATGAAACACCACGAGTTTGAAAATCCCATCCACTTCTCTTCACAAGAGTACGATGAATGATGGATAAGCTAGACTAGTTTAAGTCCACTAACAGGGAATCCAGTTACCTGTTTTTACTTCTCGAGATACATAATGACGTCTGCATGAACTGGCAGGATGATCAAAAGAATAGATTTAATTGGATAAACAATACCTGTATTTTTATTGGTCTTCTGTTGTTTAGATTGGTTAGGTAGTGTAGATGGAAAGATACCACAAAGAAAGGTATGGATAGCGGAGCGGGGGAAGGAGAATCCAGGAAAACTTTTCAACCAGTTTTAAAAATCCTCGGATCTTTTTATGTTATTTTACTACAGAACGATTTCGTAATGGGCGGGTTTGCAATAAATTAGATGTTTACCACACATTTCTCTTTAGTTTTGTTTGTTTGTTTGTTTGTTTTTAGCTTTCATCCACCATGGTTTGGTTCTTTTTTTACCGAAGGAATGTTTGTAAATCCCCTATTTGTATTGTGTTGGTCCTCCCTGGATCAATATTACTCTGAAAATTTTTCTGATCCAGCTTAACGTAGCCTAAAAATTTTACAATATGAATCAACAGAATTGTATAATCCTGCTCAGGGGCGTAGACAGGGATGTGCACGCTAGTAATCTTTCTCAGGAGCGTAGACAGGAGGGTCTTAGGCTGCCTGTGACCCCCTTCCCCCGCAAGAAAATAAATATATTTCCTTTAAACCTTTGTGGATAGACCAAATCGGCTAACGCAATGTTTACGTTCTTTTACCCATTTCAGATAACCTGACCATTCCCCTGAGTATGTTTCATTGATACGAAAAAAACTCAAAGTATAGAATTCCCAATAAAATTGAAATGGGAGAAAGGATGGAAACATTGCGTTAGTCGATTTGGTTTTTTTCTTATGACCCTCCCGTCCAAACAAAACTCCTAGCTACGCCCCTGCAGGTCAAGTTCTATTTGATTGTGAGTGCATGCGGAAAACCGGGAAAAAAAATAAGAATTGTAGTTGAGAAGAAATGTAATCTTAGAATTTTGTTTGCATGCGAAAAATGTAGCAAAAAAAAAAAAAAAAAAAATGTAGCAAAAAAAAAATTGAAGTTGCAAATTTGCAACTCAACAGTCTGCCTGCATGATTACTTTACGAACATCGATTCACTATTCAAATACAGAGCATTCAATCCAGACGGCAGGGTATGTGATAATCTTTTCAAATAAACTTCGGAAAGCTGTCCAATAAATGAAAAGCACAAAGAATTGTTGCTGAAAATGAAACGGCCCTCGCCCCAGGTTCAAATTTCCAGGCAGTGAATGAATTAAATGCCATAATCAGGTAAGAAAGTACTGGATTGAAGAATAAAATAGACTTTTGTCGATTCCCATAGCGAAATTCGAAGAGTAAATCAAATGCAAAAATAAAATATTTTATTGGACCGTGTGTTCGTCTGAAAAAGGACTGGGGTGAAAGCGGCCTTGTTGAACATCATTACCTGGTGTTGGCTGGATCACGTGGTCAAATCTTGGAGATTTTTATCACGTAATACCCTCGTCCCCAGAGTCTTCTCGGCCTCAACGGCCATTCTGGAGACCCTGGGACGAGGTATGAAAATAAAATAAAATGGCCGCCCGCTTTGTTTACCTATTTCTGATGAGCTTTAAGGAGGTTCGATGGAATAATTTCGGCGCGCGACCTTTCAACTTCGAAGCGCAATTACACGGACTCAAAATAAATTATTAGGGGAAAAAGCCTTCCCAGGTTGCAAGAGAAGGATAGAAATTTCGAATGATAAAGTTTTTGGTGAAATCGCATTTAATTCACCCTGACAGGTGTATATTTTACATTACTTTCACAACCTCAAGGCTGGTACTTATAAATTTAGACACCTCAAAATCAAAGAAAAATCATTTATTCCATAACAAAATAGAGTTAATGTACCATGCAACAAACTGATTGTTTGCCTCTTATAGCGATTGATTCTGGTTTAAACAGACAAAAAATACAAAAAGAAAAATAGTCCTTAAATTCAAATACCTTAGCTAGCTGCTAACGGATACGTAAATGAACCGAAACAGCAGCGAATACCGCCAATATGTATTGTTATTTATGAAAGCCAGGAGCTTATAAAAACCAAACTGATCATGACGTCTTCGCGCCAGTGAAGCATAAATTACCATCGAACAGGCATAAATTACCGAGTAAGCCAATGCAAAAGCTTGTTAGGATGACTTTGACGTCATCCTGACTGACCAATCACAATTTGCGACAGTTTAGCAACACCAGGGTCTTCTCCCCGACCACCGCCATTTTGGAGGCCAAGAAGGCCCTGGGGACGAGGTTGTGAACATCAAAAAGCGTTGTTATTCATAGTTCCACAGCTCGTTAGTTACTGTTGCTACGTCCGACAAGTTAAAAGATTTCAACAGAATGCGGCTTGAAAAAGACATTGATTGCTGAAAGTTTTGTATGTCTTGTTTGAGTTTTATGTTTTTAAGAATACACCAGGAAAAAAAAAACCACTGAATTCCTAAAATCGTTTATGAGAACGAGCGGTTTAAGATTGTGTTTGTCGGACATATTATATTCCAGTGGGAAAACTGCTAAGCTATGATTGGTCGTGCTATTGTGTGAGTGGATCTATGAATTTGTCAGCTGTTGGGCTGGTCAACGAATTCGAGCGAGAGAAGGAAAAAGAACGAACGAATTTCCATAAATCCTTTCTGATTAAGTTTGTCGGACCATATTTCAGTTGGAAAACTATTATGCTATTAGTAACGGTATTGTTCGAATGGCACCATCAATAGATCAACATTGCCATTATATAAACGCCATATAAAGCAGGGTTTTAATTAAGCATTCTAACATCCGGGTCTTTAAAAAGTAGAACATTTTATTTTAATTTGAACATTGGATGTCCCTTGTGTATAACACAAAAATTCTTAATAAAACCTTCAAACACTAATAATTATAATACTAACTATAGAACTGCATCGTGTTGTTCAGTAGTTCACCCATGTCTCGACACTTCTTAATTCAAGGCGCTTATTACAAAACAAAAAATAAAACAGCAAAGGTGAGGTCACGTGATGGACAGATGACTATTAAAAGGGTTTGTTACCATTAATAAAATATTAATATCTAAATAATTATTATTAACATTTAAAGTGGATTACTACCAATAGGCGATTTGGTGTCATTTTACTACCAAGACCAGGATGCTTTGCATTTTTTCTTTGTTTAGATTTTTATTCCTTTATGGGACTAGTAAGACAATATTGGTACTAATTATGTAACAAAAGAAAGGAGCACAGCATTTTGGTAGTGGTAGATAAAAAGAGACCCCGTCATGCAAGTCACCTATTTTGGTGATCATCATCATAACTGTTATATTTACTATCATTAATATTATTACTGTACCATAACTATTATCATCTTTTTGTGGATTTCCCTTTCCTCGACCCAGCTTTCTTATTTCTCGCTATTTTTTCGCGCGTGAGAATCTTAAAGCAGGTAAAGTCCTGGGCCTCGTGCTATTTACGCCCTTTTAAAACTGGAACTTATTGAGAGAAAAAATACGATCTAAATATTATTATGCGTTATTTTGTTAAATTAAAAGGGCGGAAAACACACCCGCAAAGCCTTAGGTTCAAAACAAACCAAATTAATACTATATTCACGTCCAACAGAGCAGTGAAAAAAAATACAAATTCCCAGCCGTTTGGCATATTTCAATAGAGATAAGGCCGGCACACACTAGGCGACAAGTTCCTGCAACACGACGCTGGGACAAGTCGCTGCGACAATTCCCCTCGTGTGTACTGTAGAATTCTTGTGAAAAATGTTGTCCCCGCGATAGAATTTGGTCCCTGCAACAGGTCAATTCAAACTGCTTTAAATTTGTGCGACCTGTTGCAGGGACAAAATTAGTGAAAGCGACGTGTTAGGAAAGCAGTACACACTAGGGCGACAAGTCCCCGCGACCTGTTGCAGAGACTTGTCGCCTAGTGTGTGCCGGCCTATAGACTTATTGTACTATTCATTCTGATTGGAAACAATGGAAAGCCATTGTAATGTTAAGCCGGTTTCCATAAGATCGCATCGATCGGAAGAGTGTCCATAAAATCGGAACGATCGGAAGAGATACTCTCTTCCGATCCCTGCGACAGTCTGCGATCACGAATCGTAACACTCCCGATCGCCAAATAAAAAACTGAATGGAAACAAGAATCACGGACGATCACCGATACCGAGCTGATACGGAAGTCACATGGTTCCAATCGGGTATTGCCGACACACACACACACACACACACAAAACGATATAAAGCATCAGAACAAATTATTCAAGATATGTCAAACACTCAAGGAAAAATCCGTCTGGTACAGGTCGTCGAATGTCCCTGAGCCAAGAGGAGACCTAGAATACTTAAGATGGCTTGATACCCATATAAAACACAGGACCCGATTCAATATTGGCGCCACGTTTTACTCACATCGCCGACTGAGCGCCGACTCGTCTCCGATCTATGGAAACGCTTATCCCAGACGTCTCTCCCGATTTGACGCAGACTGTCGCCGACGCCCTTGCGACTGTTCCGACTTGATGGAAACCAGGCTTTACAGTATAACCGTACAACTGCCTCAATAACTCTACACCATTATGCAGCAAACACTACTTGCATTAACAAACAGCACTGCTTGAGATCAGGCGCTTTTTCTATTAGAACAAACTCCCATACAAAACAATATTTCCTTGAGAAAGATTCTGATACCTATATCTCTTTAAATACAAAAATAGATTGAATGTTTTAATCAGAGAAAATAAGAACAAGTTTGAAGGTATTGCATACTATTGTCTTATCTTTTATCTATTTAGAAGGAGAATTCTATTTTTTAACCTTCATTCAATCTTTCTTTTTCAGTTCGTCTGAACGATTTCATCTTTTCCCGTCTTTCACTTCTTATTTTCACCTTATTCCTGTTCGAGACAGATTTTAAAGTAAAAACAGAGCTAGTATCTAAAGCAGGGATTGAAAAATTTCGAAAAAAATGAAATCAATAAAAACTTGCCTTTTCCATTTTCATTTGAATCGGCTTCGTGAAAGCCTCAAACCATGAGGCAACGCGTTAAAAACACAGGTTTTCTAATTTACAGTAAATAACCAACTAGAAAATAGTTCTTCATTCCAGAATATAAACATTTACAACAAATAATAAAATAGCTTATTAATAGTTTAAAAAATATGAAAATATTTCCACAAATCGGGTTCTTAGCTGCTGTCAACAAATAGTAACAAATCCTAATAAAAACTTTGAGCTTTTAACTTTAAAAACTAATTTTCATCGAGGCTTTCAATGAGTCGAAAATTATCCGGTCTGTCTCGTCTTCTGCTCAATTTTTGCCCAATATTATTCATTTCTACGTCAATGTCCAATTCTAATCTTTCATCCATATTTGTTAAATCTTTTTCTATAGGTGAAAGGTACCAGTATACCACATGACTTGCTTAAGATATTGTATTCTATTTGCCACCGTAAGTAGGGTTTTGAAACGTCGTTGTTGCTTGTTTGAAGATTGGGTTTTCACCCTAAAAGAAAATAACGAGAAATATTTACAAATATCTTTCGGGACAATGGTTGTATGGGGAGGAGCACGAAGAGAAATGTGGTAAAAAGAAGCTCCAGGCTCATTAAAGACAGGAGTTTCAAACAAGGTCTAGTATTAATAAGGTCAACAACAGCTTACCGTGTCCCACTTCGCATTTTGTCTTTCCTTTTCAAATTTAGCGAATTCTCTTCGATCCTAAAAGTGAAAGTTGACAATATTCTAAGAGAGTGAGCAATAAAAGATATTATAAAATAACTTCCAGAAATCCCGCGTTCTGATTGGCTGAAGAGCGTGTTTTTAAGAGATAGACATAGAAACATAGAAATTTTTGAGTTATTTTATAAAAGCAATAAGATTCATTTTCCATGTTTTAAACTCTTATAAAAACACTTGGAATATTGGGAGAACACTCAAAAAGTTTGAAAATCACTCGCCCGGAGGCTCTTGATTTTCAAACTTTTCTCGTGTTCTCCTAATATCCCGCGTGTTTTTATAAGGGTTTAAAAACATGAAAATGAATCTTATTGCTTAATTAAATCATTAGCTTATCACATGTATGGATCTTACTTGAATGGTTGCAAGGAGTTTCCAAATTAAAAGCAGCGCCAAACCAATGCCTAGAACACCAAGAACCACTCCTAGAATAACAGCTAACGCCCCTGCCTCTTCAGGACAGACTAGAAAAAAGAATACAAATAAATTACTTGGCACATTAATCAGTGATAAAAAGTGGCAATTTCACTTTTTCATCAAATTCGAAACTCGGATGTTGAAAAATCGAATTTTCAGCTTTCAGGAGTCGAAATGCTTAAAAAGATGATTTTTGAAAAAAACAAAGCATTAAGGGATAAGAAAAAACAAAAGAAAACTAGTGCTTAATCTAGTTTGAGCTGCGTTGGTGTATAATACATAGAAGCGATGGATGAGTTGTAGGTAATTTGAAACACCGTGAATAAAAAACGAGTTTACTTAACTGACGTTTCGGACGTTAGTCCTTCGTCGGAGTAAAAGAGAATATATTGGGCAACCCAGGGGTTTATATACAGGGATAAGATACCTTTTGTTTTGGTAAAAGGGTAGGAATTTCCAAGGATTGTGTTCGATAGAGATTTTGGGAAAATACATGCCTTTTTTCTTTCACATACTACAAAAATTGGAATAGCTCAAAAAAGGTTTTCTTCTGTTGCGTCTTCCGAAAGAACGCTCTAAACAAGGTACCTTTTTGTCTGCCAAACGATTTACAGTCAATTAATGATTCAGTTCCAGCCAAAACTGGTTAATAAATTAGTTTCGTGCCAAAATGTCTCTAAGCCTGATTTGCATTCGCATACTTGTAGCAAGTATTAATCTGCGTAAATTTTAAGAAATGTATTCTTGGTTTTCACGTGACGTCACAGCCGCCATGTCGGTGCACAGCTAACCATGAGCTATAGGAGACGTGGATTTCGTGTTCAAAGGTCAAACGCCGGTCAATAATTTAAATCACTGAATTAAATAT
>JANTNT010034003.1:0-12732 GCA_024752375.1 Entacmaea quadricolor | reverse complement strand
TTTACCTCCAGAATATGAATCTAGAATAAATTTCCTGCATTTTGATACCAAGAACGTCTATATTTATTGAGTTTTGCCTGGGGCAAATGGCTTCTAAATATCCACCTGTCATCCTTTTACTTTATAATCACGCCACCCGTCGAACTTGTCACTTTATCCAAAAAAGTGAATTTTAAGTCGTTTCCTTTCCTTGCCTACTTCGTTTCTTCCACTTCATACAGATTTTGTTCTACTTTTGCCTTTCGAGAAACCTTTTACAGGTTTCTCTTAACTGTGTTCATGAAATGTTTCGGGGGACGTGATGTTTTTTTCTAAGTCCGCAATCTTGGAAATTCATTATACTGCGCAAGCTCAGTAGTGAGCAATCATGTACTGATCACCAAGATCAAATGTCCTTAAATGTATGCAATGATTTTGATATGTTTCAATTTTAAAAATAATGGCATCAACATTGATGATTAACAATTAGACCTCGAGGACGAATGGACTACGAGTCAATAGCCCATGAGGCCGTAGGTCGAACGGGCTATTTGAATCGTAGTCCATGAGGTCGAGAGGTCTAATTGTTTTAGTATAAACCTACTAATCGGTCCGCAAATAAATAGATATAAACAATTTTAAATGAGTTAAAATCATTTATTTTCCTCAAAGTCTGGGACGTTTTGCTACTAGTAGGCTATCACAAATTAGACCTCTAGTAGAGTAGCCAATCAAAATGCAGGATTGAGGCCCGTAGCCAGGACTTTTTGTGTTTATCTGTGACAGTGCTTCAAAATGCAGACCTTCTGGGCCTTAGGGGAGAGTGCACCCCCCTTGGCTACGTGCACGGGATTAGTGATAGACCGTTAGTAGGTTTATACTAACAAGAAATAGATCATTATGATAATTTATTCCTTAATTTAATATTTTGTATTTTATTTTTACTTGCTTTACTGAACTGCTGCCGAATCGCAGGATGTGTTAAATCTACTTCCTGTGAGAGACGAGTCAAACCTATACCACAGAGACTCAATCCCACATTTATGACTTGACAAGTTGTCAATTAAGATGACTGGCTACTGATGAACGTTCGAAACGCGCCCACGAACTCGCGCGCGCACGAATACCGCTGAGTTTCCATGACGACGTTTGAAAATTTTATAAGGGACCATTGGCGTTTTCAACTTCAAGGGGGCAAAACCATCAAATTTTGCACGGGACTCTATACTTTAAATAAGCTTAATTGAAAATTCATCTAAAAATCTACGTTATGTTGGATTTTTTAAAAAAGTTTAAATCAGAAAAGCATGAAAAAATTGATTTTTGTATAGATTTTTGTTCGAATGACGATGCTTTTTGACCGGACGGAAAGGACGAAACTTGGAATGTTTAAATACAAGGATTTTCGTATTTTTGAAGTCTAACCGTATAAGCTAACATGTGACGGCCGGTAAGAAAGAGTTCGTTATCCCGGTTATCTTTATTGTTCTAAAGTATTGATAAGCTCTTCCTAAGAGATCCAGAGTATTTAATTCGGATTTATTTTATATATATTTCATTTTTATTTGGTATCCGTGGGTATCCGTAGGTATCCGTTGTATCCCTCTTTTACAAATGCCGCTGTTCGAGTATGTCAGTCTGAATATGCAAGAAAAGATGTCAGATTTAAATCTTCCCGCACCATCAACGCTTTTTGAAATATGTGTATTTACAGTAAAAAAGGAATAGCTTATCAAGAACGGTTTCTACACAGCTAGAGAGGTCATATCAAATATTAACATATAAACAGTAAAAGCAGCAGCAGCATCAGCAGTGAGAGCAGCAGCAAACAGCACGAGCAGATCAGAGCAACTCCAAAAATGTGCATTTAATGATAAAAAAACTCATATTTTACAAACACAACACCCCTAAGGGGATCTTCCGTTGGGTTCGCTCCACACACACTACCACTACATTCAGTATTTACAACACAACACTCAAACTTACATGTTGATTTTTACGGAGGGAGGAAAACCAGAGAACCCGGAGAAAAACCCTCGTAGCATAGGAGAGCACAACACATCAAACAAACTTAACTCACATACACGACTTTTGCACGCTAAGATTAAAGAATTGGATGTAGATATCAATCTCATACCCGCCATTTTTTCTTGTCAAGTCAATCATTTCGAAGTAAACAACAACTTGTGCATTCGGTATTGGAGGTCTGAATGTCCATTCGTAATTTGCTCGTTGCATGTACAGAGGATAACCAGGACTTGTAATCACTCCTGTCAAGTCTGTGATGTTGAACTTGACAACTAGTGATGCAACATGTAGTTTGGCATGTGATACAAGACATTAGTAACTTAACTATTTGAAATATATATATATGATTTTTAAGTGTTAATTTTAGCTTACAATTTCGAAAAAGGTTATCATGAGAATAAAGCTACAAATTACATGCAATGTGATGTTTACTGTATTTATCAAGCTCCGCCTCGTCTTGGAACTATTGTTTCGTGGTCACTCATGCAAATACGGGAAAAGTCTATTACTGGATTAGGGATGCTTCTTTTATATTCCTCTTTTTTTTCCCTTGCATGACTGGACAAAAAGATCCGATCAAACCTATGTGTGGGATGCGTTGCAAGACGAAGGGATGTATGTATTTTATAGCCAAGGTACGTGCCTGCGCTTCATCGGAGTAAAATAAATTTTACTTACGTTGTGTTACTCCACATACAACGCCAGCATCTTCACTATGACCACAATTATGAGTTCCCCATCCTCTGTGTTGACATTTAAACAATGAGGTTTCACTTCCACGACAGTTAACATTGTCCATCCAAATAGGACCGGTTCCTTGACCGAAGGCTGCTCTAAGTGGTGCAGCTGTTGCATGTTGTAGACCCAAAGAACGACAGACAACATTCGCATTATCAAGATCCCAAAAGTCATCACATATTGTTCCCCATTGTTTGTTATACAAGATCTCTACACGGCCTTCACTTGGTACCTCTCCGCCAACTAAACGAATGCTCACTATTCATAAATATCAAAATTGTTGTGTTATTACAGAAAAATAAGAAAGTGAAAAAGTGTAATTAGAATTGAATCTGGAAGCTGCTTCAGTTATTACAATAATCTTATTCATCGCTTTTGTGTCGCAAACGTTGCTCAATTTCAGACCAAATAATCATTTTTGATGTCTTCATACTCACCTAATTTCAATCTTGTTCTTACATAAACTGCAGCACTTCTAAATATTATTGAAGTTCTATCGGTAAGATTAGTAAGATAAACAAAAACTTGCACTTTGTAGAGAGTGTTCCTAATAAGCTCATTACAATCTGCAGATGTTGATTGATTGTTAGCAAAAGCATATGACACGTTGACCGGTTGTACTTTTGTGGAATTACAGGATATTGCATATCCAACAATGAAGGAATCATTGGAATAACGATTAAAAGGTGTCCAAGTGACCTTGATAACAAAAGTGTTCGTACTTGTTGCAGTGATGTTCCAGTTTTCTTTTAAAGGAGCTAAAAATAGAATATAAAAACTATTAGTTTAAGTGTTAAAGAGGTATTATGCAAATAGATGATATATATATATATGGGCGTCGTTTACTACCACTACCAGAATATAACAACAATAACAATAACAACAACAACAACAACAACAACATTAATAATAATAATAATAATAATAATAATAATAATAATAATAATAATAATAATAATGGACTAAGATAGATAAAATTAATTACAAAGAAAGTTTCTAATTGACATGGAAAATTTGTTGGTTTAGGGAGGGCTTTTCCCAAAGGATGTGGAGGCCTGATCTAAGATGATGTTATTTAACACTGATAATGCCAGTGGTTTCTCCCGAAACATGTATGTCAGCTTAAAAAGTATAAGCATTTTTTTCAAAGTATTTCTTAAATTTCTGCTATTGATACCATTAGGTCAAGTATTATTGAAATGTAAAATGTTTCTTGGTGTTATATAATCGTCACCATGTTTGCGGACGTTAAATCGAACAAAAACTGATTCTCACTACTTAACTGAGTGTCTTTTGTTAATAACATCAACATTAACGCAAAATTTTGCATTTTTGTTGTCAGGAACGTTTGCAAGCCACGATTGACTCTACTTCTACTTCATTGCATTGTGAAAATCCCGGCAATGAAAATATATGCAGGCTTTTCATAGCCAAATCGTAGTTTAAGAATCTTTTGCAGTGCGCATGTGATTTTATCCCGAATTTCTCACCGCCTTTTGTTTAATTAAGAACAAAAGAAGGTTTAAACAAAAGGTGAGAAATTCGGGATAAAATCGCATGCGCACTGAAAACGATTCTTAAACTAGGATTTTGCTTATTTCCTCATCTTACCATTGTTCATTTCTTCACTAAGTACAAAATACAACATGCGAAACCCCACTCTTTTCGAAATTCTAGTTGTGAACGAGGAAAAAAAGGTAACTTGTAACGGGATCCTTTTTAAAAGAAAACTGGTCGAGGACCTGGTTGCCGACCACCTTTGGCTTTTGATAAACATAAGCCGTTTTCCACTTGAATCGACCATCGTAAGATTACTAATCCTGCCAACAGAAAAAATATATATATTAAAAAGGAAGCTTGAACGCTTTGCAGGGATAACATCTAGAAGTGACTAGCTGTGATTGAATTAAATTGCTAGTAATTACAATTAAGTAATTACATTTGATTAGACTAACTACAACAAGCCAAAATGCCAGTGATTAGTAAAAATACACAGCCGTATTAGGTACTTAGTCGACTAATAACTTATTATGATTTTCTGCAAAGGAACGAACCGTACTTTGATTTTTCATTATTTTTGACCGTATAAAACCGACTATTTTTCAGCTTAAATCGTTTGTTTATTTTTTGAAAGCCGTACGCGTGCTCGTCAAGTTTCGATTAAGTATTTGATTGGATAAGAAGCTGTCATTCGATTAGCAAGATGCAATTTTTTTGGTCTTTACGTGTGCTGAGATACGAAATTTCTCAGTGGTAGAAATCCTTGTAAAACACTATAGTTTATATAATAAATATATATACCTTGTATGTATATATACACATTGTATGTATATATACCTTGTATGTATGTGTGTACAGCTCACATATATGTATATTGTTTTCATTATTTTTATATATTTCATTGTTAATTTGAAAACAAAAGAAACAAGTGTGGTTGAAACATAAACAACTTAAGAAAATCTTTATTGAAATTCAGAAAGACTTCGCACCTGGGTTTTAACCGCCGTCCGGTTATCCAGTTGGTAAAGCGCCGGATAGATTCAAGTCTTTTCGGATAGGGACTTTAAACCGTAGGCCCTGTATCTCATCCCCTCCTTAACCTGTATCATGTGAGACATTAAAGAACATTGTACTATTCGAATAAGTGTAGCGGATTGTCTCCCGGACAGATTTCAATTGGAGGCATAACATACTAACTACTAATTATCTTCTCAAGGTTGTAAGCTATGTGGCTGCCAATGGCGTCTTAAAATGCTGCCCGTAAACTCCACTGATGACACTTTACTTTGAAACACATTGAGACATGTGGAATGCGCTATAAAAGCACCCACCATCATTATCATTTACATTAATAAAACTTATGCTGAGTATTTACCCTCCGTCACTACGGAACAAGTAAATGTCATCAAAGTAAACAGCAATTATTGGGTTTGACATTCCAACTGGACTTCTTATGGTCAACTCGTGGTGAGCTTGTTCCATATACCGTGGATATCCAGGACTTGTGATCACTCCAGCATGGTTTGAGATGTTGTACTTTATCACTATTGATAAAATATATTTTTCTGTTTTATTGTCTGACTCGAAAACAAATCTAGAGCCATCTAAATTTATGCGCGCACATTTATGTCTACACTTAGGCGAAAGGAAAGGCCTCGGGCACTAATTACAGGGACCGCGGATGGGGATATAGCCCCCAATAATTCACGCCATTTTGATTTTTTTATTAGTAATTAGGGCGAAAAAAGTGCTATATGAAGGTTTAGACTCCCATCCAATAAGCCAGATACCCTAATCTAATTACTCCCCCCTCCCCCAATCCAAAGTTCGCTCCGCGGTCCTTGCTAAATATAGTCATATTTTAAGGTCTAAAGCAAAATTTAATTTTCGAATGTCTACTGACCAAAAATAATCCATTTTCCAAATTCACTTAATGTGAACTTTGTTGTTGAATTAATGAAAGAATTAACAACGACTGAAGCTAAGACCAAAATATAATTATCATATGAAAATGTCTCTACACTAGCAAAGCTTGTTTATTATAAAGACTCCTGGCAGTGAAAGCAAATCGTACCTGGTGGATTTCCACAAACAACACCTGCAACGTAGAAGCTGCACCATGGGGACGATTGACTCAATCCTGGATAAGGGCATTCTGACATACTACTCTCATTTCCTAGACACTGAAAACTTGTTAACCAATATTTTTGATGGACATTATTGCTGAACTGATTCCACCTTTTCAAAGCGTATGTGGCTGGGGGTAAACCAAGTGAACGGCAAACGACATTAGCATCGTTTAGACCCCAAAATCTTGTACATATAGTGCCCCAAATACCACGGTACTGCACATGAACTTGACCTTCGTTTGAACGTTTTCCTCCATAAAGGCGAAGCAAAATTGATACTGGTGAAATTAATTTGTATGTCATTTAATACGACTTTTCGTTGGATTTTAAAGGGTAGGTTCTTTTATTGTGCAACTCTTATAACCTGGCGTTAGAATCGCGTATGCCGATAACATATGTAATAATTACACCTTCCTATGTTGTGCTATTTATTATAGTTACTTAGATTCTCATGCGTCAATTAATTTGTAACTGCATGTAGAAATGCTAATAATTTATCGATGCACAGGTCACTTACCCCTCACAAGTTTTGGACAGCTGTATATACTCGTGTTGTGATTACTTGACGAATGAAATGCAACAATCTGCAAAGAATATCTGCTACGTGAAAGATTACCAATCGTAGTCGCCGTAGAACTGGTAACAGTGGCAACATTTCCGTTTTTTCTCCTGTTTATGTCCTTATATACGACCAAATACCTATCAACAGACAGAGGAGTCCATGACACATTGATGCTTTCCAATCCAGCTTGTACCGAAATGTTCCAGTTTTTGCGACATGAATCTAAGAAGTGTAGAATAAAGTCAAGTAAGCATTTGAGGGAGATGTTCCTGAACGTTCCTCTCAAAATTGTTTTGTATGTAATATTGTGCACCTAAACTATTTCCTTCAGTGTACTCAAGAAAACTATCAAAAAGTCATTTCTAAGGTACCTACGTTATTTGGTAACTAATTTACAGCAAAAATGCCAATCCTGACTTACTGTTTGGAATGTCCTGAATGACGAAGTACCTGAAGCGAATACCCCTTCCTTCGGACAAATGCCTCGTCGAGAAGAGAGCATAAAAACGAACTGTGACAGGACAATATGCTATCAAGGCAGTAGGTGTGCTTCGCCTGTTTGCAAGGTGAAAAAGTTGCGAGCTGTTGGAATCCAAAATTGTGACCCGGCTAATCCTGAATTGAAATAATGATAATTACTAAAATCCATCAAATGCCTGATCATATAGACGTCATGAATGAAAAGAAAATTTTAAATATAATTTAAAATTACAGCAATTACAAATACAATTACAAGTTACAAAAATATAATCTCAAATTGGAACGACACGACATAATTTGAATAATTTGTTTGTTTACTTTTTCTTTGGTATCTTTTTTGTATAATAGAGGGATAAATTTTTATTTACACACAAAGAACAAAAAGCGCCGATTTGTTTTCCTTTAAAGTATGCAATGCTTGTTTGTGATTTTTGATCTCGTATTCATGTTTAAAACGGTTTTTGAAATTAAATCATAAACATTATTTACCCTCCAAATATTCTTTTCAAGTCAATTTCTTCAAAGTAGAGAGCAACGCGTGCACGTGCAAATGAAGGTCTGAATGTCCACTCGTAGTGAGCTCGCTGCATGTACTGAGGATATCCAGGACTTGTAATCTCTCCAGTCAAGCTTGTGATGTTCAACTTGACAACTAGTGAAAAAAATGGACCTTTTTAGAATTCTTTTAAGTTATTATTTTTAAATACTATTCATATAATATGATACGCATTACATTTCCAAGAGCCAGTCTTCCTTTTAGCCTCGCAAAGGTGTAAGTACCTCATATTTTTGATTCTATTTTAAATGCAAGTGACTGTAAATCGTGATCTTGACATTTATTTTAAACAGAAAGAAAACCCCTTACATAAAGACATAACAGAGTATCCAAAACGTATTTGAAAAAAAAAAAAAAAAAAAAAAAAAAAAAAAGGACAAAGTAGAGAAAAAAAATTTACCATATATGAATCCAAAGAAGCGAAGGAATCTAGGCGAATCCAATTTATTAGGCACTTCATCAGTAAGCACTAATACAGGAATCGGTCTTTTTTCTGGTTACGGTTTGTTTCGTTTTGTTTTTCATTGTTATATTAGCCGGTCAGACAGAAAAATGGTGGCAGTTTGATTCTCACACAATTCTTCGTTTTTTTTTTTTTTTGTTTTTTGTTTTTGTTTGTTTTTTTCTCTTTTCTTTTTCTTTTCTTTTTTTTTTTTGTTGTTTTTGCGATAACCAAAAGTAACGTAGACTGCTTGAAGAATTGCACAACACGTTTAACGTTCGTTTTGAACTTGTAATATTGGTTGGGATGTTGTCAAGAATGTTACAATCGACAATTTTTAGCGACGATTTTTCGCGATACGGATTGCCAATTGCTGATATATGTTACACGAGCCGTTTTTCCGCGCAACATTCCTACTAATTCAACATGTTACACAGGACAATTTTTCGCGATTTTTAAAAGAACAACAACATCCCTAGTCCATGCGCGTTTGCCGGACTCAAATCAAACTTTATTCTGGGTAGGTGTTGCGCGAAAAAACGACGACGAAGATGTTACACGCATCAACTTGCTGAATATTCGTCATTTCGTGTTGCAAGTTTTTTAAGGTGAATCAAAAACTCGCAACGTGTTGCCGTATCCGAAAATCTACGTAAGTGGTATGTTAAACGCATCAACTTTTTGCACAACGGCGTATCACAAAAAATCGTCGCGTGTAACATCAAATTAAAGAGAATTGTTGATATTAAATTTAATACGAGCCTAATATTCGAAAAATAAAGTTATTTACAGCTCACAAAGCAACAACGTGACGACGACGACGACAACAACAACAACAACAACATGGAATATTGTGGTTAGGATAACATCTTTACTGGTTGGTACCTACCCTTATCAACTAGAGATCAAAAAAGAGGGCTACGAGTTTAGTAGTTCAGTAGAAAAAGTGTTCTACAAATAAGGTTGTTTGAATGATTGTTTTTAACAATATATGAGCAATAATGATTTGAGATAAGGTGAGTGAGACTGCAATTTACTTACGTTTTGGTAATCCACATACAACACCAGCATCTTCACTATGACCACAGTTATGTATTCCCCACCCTATATGAGGGCATTCGAACAAAGAAGCCTCACTTCCACCACAGTTTACGTTATCCATCCAAATAGGACCAGTTCCTTGACCAAATGCTGCCGCAGTAAGGGCACTTACTGCACTTGGCAGATCCAAAGAACGACAGACCACATCAGCATCATTGGGACCCCAATAGTCGTCACAAACCGTTCCCCATCGTCCATTGAATAAGATTTCTACACGACCTTCGCTTGGAACTTTCCCACCAACCAATCGTGTTTTCACTGTTCATTAATGCAAAATAGTCGATTTATCTTAACAAATTTTATAAATTTTTGTCATTTGATTTCGTAAAAAAGTCTATAGCCACCATAGTACACCCTTGCTAAAATATTGCCTATTACAACATTATCAAATTCGTTGCAACAGCAGCATATATATATATATATAATCGACTCTCCCGTGAACGGAGACCCTCGGAAATCCATGTCCGTTAGTTGATTTGTCTACTTACGAGAATTTATAATTTCAGAGTTTGATTGCAAGAGAGTTAATTCCTAGTTTTGAAAAGGTGTTCGTAACTGGAGATGTCTACTTACAGAAGTGTCCGCACAGAGAGTTGACTGTATATGCAACACCAATTATGAAACTGTTTCTTTCCGGATTTTCAAAAGGATTAGAAAATAGCTTTTCACGCATTAAGGCTGTACTGACATGTAAAAGCTGCCCGTTGCTAGGGAAATTTGTGAATGCTCTAAATTGCCTAAAAATTGCCAAATCACTTTCATAATAAATTATTTGCCTTCTTCGAATAAATATTTGCATTTGATGACGTCATAGCATGACGTCATGGCGTTACATCATGACGTTACATCATAACCGCAGAAAATATCTATAATTTTCGACCTAACGGAGGAATTTAAAGTAAATTTATTAAAACTTTAGATAAAGGTGTATAAAGCTGAGCATGCTTTTTAAATTTTTTGAATATCGACAATAAGCGAATAATGCTAACAACTTCGTTATTTCTTAACTTTGCGCCAATCCCATGCTTGGCTTTGAAGAGGACGCTGTAAAGAATATAAAAGTTGAAGAAATAGTTCGATTTTATGAAACTCGTTAAAGATTATAGCTTTTTAAGAAATCCGGAAGTAAAATGTTTCATACATGCGCTGTAAAACGCTCTAGAAGGTGAGTGGTTACCAAGGAGTTCTTTTGCCGCGCGTGAAAAACCAAGTTTGACAAGAAAGGTAGATGAATAAAATAGTATTTGCATCACAAAAAAGGCTGTTGTAGAACGTGATCTAAATTTATCCGACCGTGGAAACTTCTTAGGTTTTCGGACGCGTTTGGCGATATTGATATTGGTGTTTTCGACGATGATTCCCCTAATACTATACTGCCGGTACAAGTCATTTCTACAATTTTTTTCAAAATCGGTATTTGATTTTTGTGTTTTAGTTTCCACACGATTAACAAATATGTTTGGGTATCTACATCTACCATCGATACGTTATAGCGGAGACTGGTTTAATAGCTGCGACTCTCGTTTTGTGAAAATGATTCTTATCGATGTTTCTGCGGAGCTTTATGCTTTTACCTTCGCCATGGCCAAGCAATACTTTTCCCGTACGTCAAGGTCCATTTTACGTCAAAATGTCTACTACAATTTTTTTCTACGACGTACTTTGTAATTTTACTTTATTAAGCAATGTATTCTAATGTAATTTTATTTAATTCTTTCAGTTATTTGAAACATTTCAACACATAATAATATAATTAAAGTTTTGTAGGACGCTCGAATCGAGAAACCGGAAGTCAAATGTTTTTCCGCCATACGCACGCGCGCGCCGTAAGCCCGCATAGCGATAATATATATCAGAACATCCTTAAGGTTTTCAGAAAGATGTCACATGTTGTAACATGCAGTGTTTTCTCCACGTTGTTTTGGAGTCTGGCACATGTAACAATATGTTGAAATGTCTAGAAAGCAAAGCAAAGCAACAACGACAACGACAAATAACAAAAAATATCATTACTCACCAATTTTTATTGTTCTTACATGGATAGGAGAACTTTTGTATACTCTTTTAGTTCCATCGCTACGATTTACAAGATAAGCAAATACTTCCACTTTGTAGCGAGTGTTCTGAGCAAGATGATTACAGATTGCAGAAGTTGATCCGCTATTAGCAACGGCATAAGACACGCTAGCTGACTGTCCTTCTGTTGAATTACATGATGTTGCATATCCAAAAACTGAGAAGTCACTGGTATTGAATGGTGCCCATTTGACCACGATAGTAGAAGGATTGGTCGTCACTGCAGTTGTTTTCCAGTGTTTTTTAATAGGAGCTGAAGTTTTAATAAATGCATAATATTAAAAATAACAGTGTGATAGATCATTTTCCCATTCGATAAGTTAGTCCTTGAAATGTCATTATATCTTACCTGGTAATGATGAACTGATAATAAAATATTTCAGTCGAATGCCTTTTTTCACGAAACCTGAAGGAGTCGAAGAATAGGAAGAATAATACCGCAGAGTCCCTGGATTGTTTAATATCCAAATGGTAAATGGTGATCTCATAGTATTTTCAAGGTATAAAATTCGAATGTTCTGAGAATCTGTAACAGCTATTCGACTCCTCCTACGAAACAAAGTATGAATTATAATTATTTTTTCAAGATAAGTGAAGGGAGAAGCATTTTCATTTGTAAAACCTTTTATAATCTCCTAAATATTTCAACACCAGAGGCACAGGTATATTAATGTAAAATCTACAGCCCACAAGCTTCCTAATGCTTTCCCTCTTTTGTAGCAAAATTGGGAAAAGTTACGCAATATTTCCCAATACGTCTATCGGTATAACGAATAGGGATTCCAAAGATCATCATATCACATCATATTATAACATCTATCGATTGCTGTAAGTAATTGTTTCCTAGCAATTGCGTGCTTTTCAACATATATATCGCAATGGAATGCCATATAGCGACTTGTTCCTTCATATAAACAAGAATGTTTATATTCAAATAGTGTTCGCAGGCTTTCTAAATTTAACCATAATTATGGTTCGCCCACAACCAGCTGAACAAACACTGTGATTGGATGAAGAAACAAAGGAATAATGAATAAGAAAATAGAATCAGCCATGTATAACAAGTAAGGCATATAGCGTAATAGGTAAATTACGAGCCCTAAACGTGAAATGACAGAAGAAGACTGCACTGAGGCCTTTG
>JANTNT010033892.1:0-12732 GCA_024752375.1 Entacmaea quadricolor | reverse complement strand
GCTATTGATCTGTACGCTCGGCACGCTATAACTACGCTATTTGGTTTTCCCACCCTCCCTCCTCCAAGGTAGATATAAATGATATGAAAGTATATTAAGGTAGATATAGGTAAGTTTTCCACTGCTTTGTCAGTGTGACGGTGCTAGGTGGTATGGGGTGGGACAGGATTGCAATGGTAACCGCTGTATTCCGAGCTTGCGGACACCTCCCACCTAAGCACCAACGCCAAACTCATCTACTGGTGATGAGTTTTAAATATTATAAGTATTAGCTATTATATGGTTACATATATTAAAACTTTATGTTTAGGAGATAAACAGTCTACTTATAACAGGCATAGCAACTAACCCATTATTACATTTTTAGGAGATGGACAATCTACCTATAACAGGCATAGCAACATCTAACACATTATTACATCATTGTTTAGGAGATGGTCAATCTACTTATAACAGGCACAGCAACATCTAACCCTTTTGATAATGTGATAGAGTTGGACTCTGGTGGGTCTTCAGCAGTTCTTTTAAAAGGAGTAGAGAAACAAGCTGATGTTGGACTTCTATCTTTGTTTGAACATTATGGCTCTTGTCAGGTAATCTAATTGATATGTCAAGGTATTAATTGTGACAAATCGAAGAAAAACAAGACCTTTTGTTTGTGTATATAGGTTGGTATGAATTACAAGACTCCTAAGTTCCCAATATGGGTAATATGCAGTGAGAGTCATTTTAGTGTACTGTTCTCTACTAACAGAACACTGCTAGAAGAATGGTAAGTAGACAACTTGGGGAAAGCAGGCAATTAGATAGATATTTTTGAAGGTGCAACAAGCTCACTAAGCAAGGCTCAAAATGACAGCTGGTAACTGGTCAACGTCCATCTAGATATGCTACTCGACTGGTCAAATGTTTTTGAATGGTCATGTTAACCAGTAATGTCAAAGGAAACAGAATAAATCTTTGTCTTCGCTGGCCATTTTGACCAGTTTATAACTGGCAGTTACTTCAAGCCCTGCTAATGTGGATAAGTAGGATAGAATGGATGAGTGAGACAAGGAGGATGGAAGTTGAGATTTAGTTGATAGAATGGATTTGTAAACATGGATGGATGAAAAATGAGAAGGATAAGATAGATGAGGTTGATACTGTTGTTGGGATACATGGGTAGGGTAGGGTGGTTAGATGAAGTGGTAAAGAATAAGTGAGTAAGATAAAGTGAAGTGGAATAGATTGGGATGTAAAATAGATGTGACAGAATGGGATAGAATGATTGAGTGGGAGTGGAATAAGATGGTTAAGTGGAATGGGATAGAAAAGTTGGATGGGATGAATAGGTGAGATGGGATGGATAGGTTGGATGGGATGGATAAGTTGGGAAAGATAGATTGAGTGCGATAAGACTGAAAACTCAGATAGATATATAGCCTGATTGTCTATTTTGTTATAAGATCTCATTATCTTGTTTCAAGGGACCAAAAGAAAAGATTCGAGTTATTTTATTATGATGGTTTATCAAGACAAGATGAGGAAATTAGACTGACTATTGGTGAGTCAAATACAAAGGTTTCCATTAGTTATAGTAAATTCAATAATTTGTTACTAAGCTTACTGGAAATATTTAGATACAAGCCAAGAGTGTGCAGAGTATCAAGATGGAGATCTTGTACCACCCTTGGAACTGGTCATAAGAACAAGGTATGGAACATGTTACAATGACTTTGTTTTGTTTTGGTTTTTTAACATATTCTGTTTCTTTTCAGATGGAAAAAGGCATCAGTAGATTGGAATGGTACAGAACCAATACTGTAAAAGTCTCTTTCTTTAGAAAGAAAAAATTACTGTTATCCTTCATACTTAGATGTTTTTAAGAGGATCTTCAACTCTGAGTTTACGTGCATGCTTTTATGTCCCCCACTGAAGCTTATTGAACAGTGTTTCAAAACAGTGCAACCACATACTAGATGTTTTAAGTTAAACAAAGATAGTTTAATATATCAGTGAATGTTTTGAAATGACAAACCAAAATGTTGAAAAAGCTATTGCATGCAGACAATCATCACTGAACACAGCCACTTTATACCCTTATGTAACCCGGCTGGTAGTTTCTATTTCACTGCAACTACTGTAACCAAGGCTGCTTAGACAAGGAGAACCAATTGTTGTGCCTGTTAAAATACTCTTACAATGAGGATTTGTGTCAGGTCAAATGCTATCATTTTATTCTCTACACAAAATCACAATACACAAAATACATGTGCTTGTCACGTGATGCATGGCGTGACTGACCAGAAGTAAACTGGATATTACATTTCTCCCTTCCTTTAGAAAATAAATTTGACGCAAAAATAAAGGTAAAATTAAATGATCACAATTGAGCTGTCAACCTTGTATCAATCACCCACTCACTTTTTCATACTTAAAGATAATAACTCAACAATGTCCTTGAGTGTCCCTTGTTCAACCATCTGTTAGGTGGTCCCTTAAGTAAGCTGGTCTTCATCTGATCCTTTTTTGGTCTGGTTTGAACCTTCTGTAGTTGCAATCGTGTGGATGCCACTGCGTCTGAATGTGCAGTATCCCTGCATCTGACTGTTGTGGTGAACTGCAGTCCAAGCTTGTTCTGTTCTCGCCTTGTTCTTGTCCAGTACCTGTGTTGGATCTTCCTGCTTTTCTTATGGCTCAGGTAGAATCTTCTCTCTCCAATCTTCCTCCTTTGCTGTGTGGTGTGGCTTTGCAGGTGCTTCTTTTCCCGCTAGGTTTTGCACTACTGAACTGGCTAGCCTGAAGTGGCTGGCATCTTGACATATCTCTCTGCCATCAGTGGTCCTTCTGGCTGAAATGATAGATCCTTTTATGCAGTATGTGACGTAAAATGCAGGCTCGTATGATGTTGTCCACTTGTTTCTCTTCTTCTGTTTGACTAGGACATCTGTATCTGGTCTCTGAGTATTTCTTTATCTTCTTGTATTATTTATCATTGTCTGTTATGGTTTTCTGCAAGTCTGCTTCCTGCTGTGGTCTATGATGATGATCTGGTTTTGTTCTGACTTGACAATTCATCATTGCTGTGTAAGGTGTAATTTTGGTCGCAGGGTGTCTTGTGTTGCTATGTTGCTGTCCTTTGCTTTTCTTCATCGATGCACGAGCCAAGAGATCCACCGTTAAAAGTTGTGAACTCTTACATGTTTGCGTCCGCTGCGAGGGCGGGACGTGGCTTCTGCAGGTTGAGGTTTGAGGTTTGTTGAAAAGAAAAGGAAAAAAAAAAACGTTGGAGGCCGTGAGAATCGACCCCCTCCCTCCTTGCTCGTTGGAGAAGGAAGCAAGGAAGGGCGCTCCCATAAATTTAAATTTAAAAATGTCTTTACAGCCATAAAATTAGTCAATCTTTTTGTTGTTTAACATCTTCATGAAGCTCTCTGCTTCTCCATTTACTCTTGCATGCTCTGATGTTTATTTATTTATTTTATTTATATATTTGCCTGAAGGACAGGTAAAGTACAGCAACAATAATAATAATTATTATTATAATTAATAAGTGGAATTTGCAGTGGCACATCCACAGTGGTTCTTCGTCCAATGAGGTCCAGTTGGAATTTAGAAAGGTTGATTTTTACTGAGGGAGGAAAACCAGAGAACCTGGAGAAAAACCTTTGAAGCAAGGGAGAAAACCAACAAACAACTCTACTCACATCTGATGCCGAGTCCGAAATCAAACCTGGGTCACATTGGTGAGAGGTGAGCGCTCTCACCACTACGCCACCCTTGCTTCCCTTGAGGACATGAGGTCCCCTAGTAGGCACAACACCAAGTCCCATTCCCTAAGAATTCCCTAAACCCTCCCACAAATTCCACTAAATGATAAGAGCTCAGACACTAAGGATGGTCACCCCCGGACTTTCTTTACATCCTTAGTGGTTCTTTTATGTTCCTCCTATATTGGTTAGTTGGGTGAAGTATAGAAAGACGGGACTGCCATTTTAAGTGATCATCTGAGCCACTCGAAAGTCTAACCATTTGCAGATATTTTTACAAAGGCAGCACTTTCTTCTCAGTTATATATTTTAAGACCCAGAGTATTGACCCAGCCAGTTCTCATAATATGATCTCCCGCACAATGTACCAGCACCCAGACCGAGTGAGCTATCCAGGTGGCAGTTAAATCCCTCTTCTTTGGCGAAGTTAGTGAACTCTTCTGAATTGAATGGCAGTCCATTGTCGCTCTCCCAGCATTCTGGTGTTCAGTGAGTGGCAAAAATCTTATGTTTTTGCATTGTTGGTTTAAAGGCAGCAGAGTAGACTTTTTTTCTACTTAAGGGTATCTTGTCCACTTGCCTTTGATTACTAGATTGTAGTGGCTGTCTGGTTACGGTCCCCCAAAGTCTACTGATATTACAAATGTACTTGCCGGGGTTCACTTGGGATCGTAGATGGTTTGACTAGTTCTTGTTTCTGTTCTTTAACAGTTACTTGGCATTCAAATTATAGGTCAGCTATTTGTTCTTCTAATCTGTTCATAGTTGGAAACCAAGATTTTTCTCTCAGCATTTGCTTGGTCTTTGTAATGCCTAGGTAGCCAAGTTTGTGTGCTGTCTTTCTGACTTTCCTCTGCACATTTGTTGGTACAACAATTAAATTGTCTCTGAGGATGACCCCCTTGACTTCGTACAGTTCCTGCCTTATATGATAAAAAGACATATCTTGGTCTCTTTTGTAGTTCTCCCAGTCTTCGGTCATTGCATAATTTCTGTAGTTGCGCATCTTTGGATGTTTCTTGTCGTATCTTTCCCAGGACGATTGCATGATCAGCTTCTGTGACTTGTTTGACCATGAAATCTCTTCATTTTTCATCTCTGGTAATGGGTGTCGAGACAAGAATTCTAATGGATTCTTTTCATCTCTACTTGGTTGGCAGATAAGTTCAAAGTATACATCTTGCATGTTCACAATCCATTTCTCGATTTGGTACTTTGGCCGTTGCTTTATTTGTTGAACATGGGCAGCAGTGGCTTGTGAGCTATTATGATCTTGAACTTCATTGCTCCAATAAGACGCATTCGGAATCTCTCTTTATCCCATGTGATTGCTAAAGCATCCTTTTCCGTCTGACTGTATTTCCTCTCTGTCTCAGTTATGGTTTGGCTGTTAAAATGGACCGGCTGCAATCCTTTTGGTGTTTCTTGGAAGAGTCCGGTGGATAGTCCTTCATAGAAACTGGCTTCCATTCGTACTGTAATAGACCTTTTTAGCTTCATCGTTTGTTGTGCACATTTCAGACCACGTGATGCCACTCTTGGGAGTTCATTCTTTCATGTGTAAATATTATAACAAAAGAAAATTTCTCTAGGGAATGTCATTTGGTCTGAAATGTACAATTTGCATACAAAGCTGAAAAGGTCTACTGGTCTTCTTGGATCAAAATACGCTATTGTGCTCTCACTTGCGATGCTTTCCTTTAGTTTGATGAAAGCACCTCCTTCGTCTGCTCCCCATCTGAACTATGTGTTAGTTTTCTCTTAGATGTGCAGTCAGGACGGAATGTCTTGGTATGAACTTTGATAGATATCCGAGCACTTCTAAGAAGCTCGTTACTTCTTCTTTAGATGCCAATCATTTACACTCTCACGGCTTGCACCTCTGGGGTTGGTTTCAGTCCATCCTTTGTAAATCTGTATCCATATAATTCTATCTCGTCAACGCCAAATTGACATTTGTCACTATTGACAAAATGTGACACCAAAATCTGCTGCTCTTTGTAGCCCTTGTTCTAAGGTCTGTGTAACTTACTCCAGTCATAGCTAGAGGTTTATCGTAAGTTGGATCACTTCAGATCAGTACATACTCCAAATCTTAAAACTTGTCTAGGGCCTTCAACTTGTTCATTCAAAATCAAAATGAATCAATAAAAAGTTCTTTGTCTACTTAGTACTTATACTATGGTTAATAATTTGTAACTTAGTGATTTATTGTCTGTATAAGGGATTACTTTCATTGACCACAGTCACAGTCTGATTGTGCTCCTCTAAGTTGCGTCTTCCAATTAGTATGTCGTCACGTTGGCTTAGACATCTTGGAATGTCACTGAACACTCTGTACATCATCTGATCACATAGGTCTTGTGAGGATTTAGCTCCAAACACGAGACGTTTCTGTTGCATGTTTCCCCACAGAGTGCTAAATGTTGCTATGCTCTTGAGTCGGCTACAGCTACATTTGTGAAACTTTTAAGTGAAGTCCTCGATAATCGGTCCTTGAATTATACTGTTCTGATTCATATATTTGTTTGGTACTGTCAGGTCGACGCTTGCTCTTATCATGTTTGGTTCTAGTTTCCCTTATGGTGTGTCCTTGAACTTAAGACTTGGGTTGAACCACTAGTGATGAGCACCACATGAACGGCTCTCTGGGTGGGACTTTCTCAAAGATATATCTTCCTTGATACCTTGTTCAAGCCATCTTTGTAGCGGTTCTTTAAGGTGGTAAGTGACTGGTCTAGGCTTTTGGGCTATGGGTACTGCCTCCGGTGCCATGCTGAAGTTGACGTTAGAGCTCCTCATTTTCCTTGTTATCTCGTATCTTTCTGATACCTTCAAATACTTTGCTGTGTTTGCTTATGATCTCGTCGATACTGGTCTTCGGCTGTTGTTTGTCCTTCACTTTGACTGTTCGGATCTGTGGGTCCAGTTGGATTCCTAGATCGTTTGCCTCTTCCAGAGTGCCTTCTGGGTCAATCTTTAACATCCCGAGGTCCATGAGGGTAGGTCTTCTGATTAACGATGAAGGTCGTGTTTATTCCTGTAGTCTTTTTTCTCACTGGAGTTGAACTCACCTTTTACAAGGAGTTTGTACTGTAATGCAGTTAGCCTTATCTTACTCTCGCCCAGCTCTCCTATTTCTTTGGATCGAAGAACCAGGGCTTTGAATTGATGTTCGTCCATAATGTTGGTGTCTGCACCACTGTCTGGCTCGACTCCTTCATCGAGGTCGTTGATTCTCATGGTCATTGATTCTCGCTGGTGAGCTTCACTCTTGAGTGTTTTTGCTTGTTTAAAGTGTTGTTAGAAGAATTCATCGTCTGAGCTGGCCGAATCTTCTTGGTCTTTGGTGGTAGTTTTTCACTTGTTTTTCTTGTACTTTCTGTTTTCCCTTTGTGTTCTTGCGGGTTTGCATAAGGCTTTGTTTTACAAAAATATTTTTACAATAGCCTCTCCAGGGCTGCCATTGATAGCAGAGCTTTCACGAGTTGTGAAGGGACTACCCTGGCTTTATTTAAATAAAGGTTTTCATTCATTCATTCATTCTCTTGTGGCATTTCATACAATTTCTTTCACGAGCTGGGCAGTCTTGATATCGCGCATCCTTTGCACTGGTTGGGATTTCTGTTTTGCTTGCAACTTTCTACGCTGTCTCATGGGCTTCCTGTGGTATTATGTAACTTTCGCTGTTTCCTTTGTGTTGTCTCGTGTCTTTTACTACTGTGTGAGTGCCCTACATTTGACTCGCTTCTGTTAGGAATCGATCCCAAGTTCAGCATGTAGTGAATTTGTCTGCGCATGCATGTAATTTTTTTCTTGAAAATCATTTTCATGGCGGAATGAATAATTTTATGTAGACAAGGAACATTTGGCTAGCGATCTTGTTCTTCAAAATTACCTTACAATTACCGAAATGATGAGAAGCAAAGAGTTTACTACCGATCGCTAGTATGTTGCAGACATACACTGCAGATGGAAAAATATCAAGAGTCAAAGTCAGTCGGATTGTTCGAAAGTGGAACAGAACCTCGCACTTGAGCGTTTTATTTTGGTAGTAAACTGGATTTTACACTAATCAAAATTTAGAGTGAAAATAATGCATTTTAAAGCCAATCAAGAGCAAGTAAAGCCAAGATCTAAATAACGTGTGACAAACAATTTTGATGTTAAAGAGACTTGTGGGAATCATCAGCTTGATGGCATACCATTGCTGATTATGTAATATAAATAAAGAATGAAACACTGTGATTCTCACTGTAAATCTTGATTGGTTCTCGTTATCCAAGTGGACCTGGTTACTGTAGTCACTCTTGACAGCTGACAGCCAAGAAGCAAGCTTTTATTTAATTTATATTCTAATTCACTCGCCCGCTCAACCGAATATAAAACATTTATCATCAAATACTGCACAGACTTATGGGAGTGTGTCCACACGACAAGTGTGCTAGTTTATTCTCAAATTCATCATTATGACATATATGATTGAGTATGTTAACAAACTATAAGCTATAGAATATGTCAACGGCACTATGTGTAGTATCACACAAGGAGTAAGCAAGTACGCCATGTGGAATGGGCTCAGAAGACGTATAAGGCATATAGCGTGACAGGTAACTTACGAGCCCTAAACGTGTAATGACAGAAGAAGACTGCACTAAGGCCTTTGACAACTTCTAATCATTGTACAGAGAAAGCCAGTTCAACCAGAAACCGTGGACAGCTGTTTCGGCCTATTGGGCCTCGTCAGCACGGTGCATCTGGAGAACTGGCTGGATCCCACCAAAAAAGATCATCTGTATTTAGTACAGTAGTTTTGTAAAGTAACACCTCAACAGCTTGTCGTGTACCATAGTATTGGTACACCAGGGCTTGGGATGGTTGTGTGAAAAAATCAAGTCCAGTGGGACATAATTAGCTTTAATATACTGATATAATTTTTATTATTTTTAATTAATGTTCTGAGACAACCAGCCTAGAGTCGTAGGACGCGAATGACTAAACTCCTTGCATAACTGAATATATATTAATGCTACTGCTAGCACGCCCCTTAAACAGTATGCATTCCAGCATGGAATAGATAAGTCTCTTGCGTAACCTATGATAAATTCATTTATATAGAGTGGTTTTCATTAACCCGTGAAATGCACTTAAGCGTATCACACTCTAATTCTATTGTTTTCTTTTGTCTATTTGACTAATACACTTTAATTAGTACACTTTGTTTCACGGGTTAATGAAAACCATTCTAATTTACATAACTTTTTATTTATAGTTTGGTATTTAACAAATTGAAATATCCTGGACATATTTTAATCACAGGAAAAACACTGAATTATAAAAAAAATTAATTGTTCATTTTAAATAGTTAATGTGCATTAATCAGTATTAGCATTGAGAGAAATGTACACAGTACTTAACATATATTTATTGAACAAGAATACATTCACGTGCAACAAAATAATCCTGAAATAAACGCATTTATAAATAGTCTCTAAGAGTGAAGTGTACAATAACTATTATTATTTTCTTCAAAATGTATACTCGCTTCTCATTGGTTGGGGGCCCTCGGTCAATTCTCCACGACCTGACGTCATCGTCCTACATTTTTTGTTTCAGCCCTCGGGCTACAACGGTACTAACATCAGTTTGGTAACCCATAATATTCCGTTAAGTAGTCAATCAGCTGTCATTATTTTCTATCATATCGAACCACATTCAGCTTGAAATGTAAGTATGTCGGCTCAAACGACGACGCTTGTACATTTCTGTCTGATAACGTAGAGACTGTCCTTACGTTCACAGACAGATATGTTTATTTTTATACGTTTCCGTTTGATCCGCCAAACATACATATTTGAGGCACCAATAGAACCGATAGGCTAAAAGAGCCCAAACATTGCTTTAAGAGCAACATAGCCTTGTTGTGGCTGTACTCTGATGTCACAGCGCGTTTGTTTTCATTTGGCACTTAGATTTACAAACACCTGTTTGTAGAAATGGTTCAACGAATAAAGCAAGTTTAATCTTAATATTTAATTTATGTTACAAATATATTTTGAAAAAAATAATAAAGCTATTAGATTCGGCTATCGTATGACAAAGAATTATGCAAACCTCAGTGGCTGTTAGCCGCCTCAGCCTCCGGCTTTGGCAGATAACAGCCACGATCTGCATAATGCTTCATGTCATACTCAGCCTCATCCAATAATTGTTTATTATTTGATTCATTATAACAGCCGGTAAAGATCAAAGTGAAATTGTCCCTCAAAGTGCAGACTGATTGGCTGATGAAGATGCAGTTATTCTTCCTAGGAGTCCTTTCCAGGCTATCTCCACTTGTTTTTGGGTGTATTCTGGTTCCCACAAGGAACTTAACACCACATGTGCATGGCTAACCCTTTCATCATTACTCATTTGAGCCTTAATTCTGTTTGTAGCCTGCTGTTCATTCATCTTATCCCTGGATAGCACACGGTTTAATGCTTCACTCTCAGGTACAATAGAAACCCATATTTCATCTACAGCACTATCCCATCCAGCTTCTAAAAGAACAGCAGCTTCTATAACACAAACTTGGACACCTTGACTTCCTAAAATAGTTATCTTTTCCTCTACTAAATTCATAATCTCTGGCCAAACTATACTATTGAGTTCATTAAGTTTAGTCTTGTCAGCAAAAACCATAGAACCCAAAACTTTTCTGTCGATTGTACCATCACTAGCTACAACCTCCTTTCCAAATGACTCTGTGATCTGATTATAAGCCTTCTTTCCTAGTGTGTAAGCATCATGACCTAAAACATCGCAGTTTATAACTGTTGCACCTAACTTCTCAAGTCTTTTACTTATAGCTGATTTCCCACTGGCTATTCCACCAGTAAGTCCTATTATATAAGGTCTTTTTGGTGAACTTCCACCTGTTTGCTTCAGTTTGTTTCTTGAAATCACATTGACTGGCTTTAGTAGTTTACCAAGGAGTTTGTGTCTTTCAATAGTTGAGCTCATCTTTTCTTCAGAATCACTTTTCCCACGGATAAACATGTCTGTTTCCTCTGTTATAAGATTAATGATGTGTGCTTCTAAGTTTTTAAGACCATTTTTTTGTCTTGCTTCATTCACAAATGTTATTCCATTTTCTGTTTCTTTGCTCACAATGAGACAACCTAAGTTAGGATCTGTTCCTGCTGGTCCTATGGGGTCTGTTAGTGCGACAACATTATGCTGTAGACCTGTAACAAAATCACAATTTATCCATTTGATGTAATTATTTAAGGAGACCAAGTCACTTTATGCATGTTGATATAATTTTTAAGTAATATTTAAAAAACGAGCGGGTGCGTTTTATCAAGTATGAAAAACCCTTGGCTGCGCCTCGAGTTTTCATACTTGATATAACACGATCCCGAGTTTTTTAAATATTAATAAAAAATCATGAATAACTCATAGCTCTTCTGGTCCAATGGATCGCCCATACACGTCACGTGCATGGACCTTTATACTTTGATAGAGAATTGAATGACACTGTCATGCGCAGTGACTTCATAAGAGACTCCCACATGGTAAAGATCGCATGCAAAAGTCAAGATAGAGGCGCTTATCGTCGGTGATCGAATGAGATACAGATCTTGATGAGGCTCTAAGCTTTCATTTAAATTTGGATGCACCTTTGTCTCTGATGAAGTCATCTCATTAGTATTCTAGTGATATTTTTTAAAATAAATATGAAACTATATTTTGTTAGGAATTGTATAACACAGGAACCCCGTAAAGAACATTCTAGTAAGAATAGAACTTTCCAGAACAGTCTAGTATAGAATATTCATGAAATTACGTTATTCTAGATTCTAAACAAAAATAGAAATTAGATAATATTATAAAAATAGAAATTACGAAAAGGTGTAAAAATTAAAATTAGGTAATTTTTAGAACATTCTTTGAAGGTTATTGTCAACAACTTATACCAACTTTTACATTCTAGTCTACAGTCGACTCTCTCTTTACGGACACTCCCACAAGCGGACAGTTCTACTTACGTACACCTTTCCAAAACCCCATTTTTTTCGTCCATGCAAATACTGTATTTAGGGAACTTCTCTGGTTAGGCGGACAGCTCTATTAACGGACACTTTTTTGATTTTCCAACGTGCCCGCTTACGAGAGAGTCGACTGTAGTCTGTAAAGTAATTATGTTTGTTCTCTGTTATTTCATAGGTACCTTATTCTCACTAAATTTCGCGATTTTGATAGGAAATTAGAATTGGAGTGCATTAAATTTCGCGATTTTTTCCTAATCTTTAATATGTAGCTTTGACCTCAGAACTGTAACAACATAACGTCATCGTCATCGTAAAATATATAGCAAACATAACAAAGCATAAAACCCAATAGGTACATCTAAATACCCATTAGGTACATCTATATTACAATCTCACTGATAAACTTCGTTCTTATCATGTTCTATCAGACATTTTATGGAGGTCCACACTATATTTTTAAGTCGCTTAAAGGATCTCCTGGGGGGAGCTTCGTTTCACCGCTCACAACGGAACTAATGCCAGCCTTCTCCAGGCCTTTCGCGATATGGGAACTTCCCTCACGGCTTGAGGGTTGGTTAAATAGCTCTATCAGCCAGGTAACATGCAATGGCTTGATTACTGTAAGCCTCAAATCAACCATAATTTCTTCAGTTCGGACTCCAGATTCCATTTGAGTTTGAACTTCTTCGGCATACCACTTGGTAAATTTCTCTTTCATGAAGGGCTTTGCTTCACCGTTCACTGTGAGATCTAGTGACTGAAAGAAGTCACGTTTGCTGGTACAGATACAGCTTCAACATTCACAGAGGACAGCTTTGACATCGCTTTATCCGTCTTCTGTCCCTTGAAGATGTGTTTCCCGAAGATTTAAGAGTCATTGTCTGAGAAAACCGGGCAGGGTCAAAAGATGGGGGTCGGCCGATCCTTTCTACATTTATACCATT
>JANTNT010033781.1:0-12735 GCA_024752375.1 Entacmaea quadricolor | reverse complement strand
ACCCGTGAAACAAAGTGTACTAATTAAAGTGTAATAGTCAAATAGACACAAAAGAAAACAGAATTAGAGTGTGATAATAATAATAATAATAATAGTGGGTGCTTATAGAGAGGTTTTCATTAACCTGTCAGAAATACACTTTAGCGTATTACACTTTAAGTAAAATTTTTAGACTCAAGAGGAGGGTTATCTCTTTTAATACACTCAAAGCAAGGGAGGGCGAGATTCTTCTGCTAGCCGGTTCTCCGGTGTTTTTTCGAACAACTGAATCTGTTTGAATTCCGTTCACAAACTGAACGTGGTTAAAAACTATAAAGACTATCGGAGTGGGAGGGTCATGTCTAATCTTGTTAAATTCAAGGGGAGGGTCATAAGTTTAGCTTTGAAATGGCAGGGGAGGGTCAAGATATATATTTTTTTAAATGCTCCGAATTCTCCAGCCCCTCCCCCAATAATAAACGTACCTTTCTTAATAGTTAGAGTGTAACAGTCAAATAGAAACAAAAGAAAACAAAGGAATTAGAGTCTGTGTATTAGTCTGATATCTATTTCACAAGTTAAATGAAACCAGTCTACATGCATGCAATTATCATGGGATTCTATCGAATTATTGAAAGTTCGAATTTCGCCAATGAGGTTGGTCGTTAACTTCCGAAGACTTGATCTTCGGAACCCATGCACTCGTCAACAGTTATGTGAAACGCACTATAACAAGTCAACTTTATCGATCACTGAAACAACCAAGAAACTGTTCTTAACTCACAGACAATCAGGATTTTTATTTTTTATTCATATAAAATTTGAAAGCTTGAAAATGTTTTCTTTAAAAAAAAATTTTAAATTCCACTTTTCTCTGAATACTAATCCTTGGGTTACCTGTGGTTACAGAAATGAAAAGGAAGACTAGGTATGAGGCATAGAGAAGAATGAGAAGAAATTTGTTCCGCGCGGAGTGGTAATACGTACAACATTTACTCTCTGCAACTTGCAATGCAACAATGCTGAGCGACAAGTTGCACGATTTTGTTTCGCGTATTACTGGACCTTAAGTACTTCATGGTAGGACACAATAACTATATACAATATATACCTACGAAAACCCAGGTTTCAAGACAACGCAGGTTTTGGTAGGTATTTACGCCATGGGTAAATCTAGTCCTAGCATGACGTACATCATAAAATCTCTCCCTTTTCTAATGAAATTGATATTCACAACAGCTTAAACAGGTTCCAAAAGTGCATGCCTGTTGATAAGAGCTCGAAAAGGGAGTGGGTTCATTTTTGTCAGTTATTACATATTTTTATGCCTCAAGTTGTCCTCGCAGAAATTTGTGAATGGGAGGGGAGGGAGGGGGGGTTTATTCAAACCTCCCACCCCTCCTTGTTACAGGTAAGGATTCCACTTTGACCACCTGTCTTAGATTAGCCCTTATGGTTATCACAGATGGTCTGCACTTATTCTGTTTGTAAAATTTACTAGTTAATTTTGTAGTATTTTTAGATGTTTTTTCGGGGGGAGTGCAATCAAATGATTGCTTGATCGATTGTTACCAATGTTGCTTATTTAACATTGGAAGCCGGTGATATGTGCTTATTGCACTTTTTTTTTATGTATGTTAACCTCTTTCCCATTTCTCTTCTTTATATATATATATATAATATATAGATTATAAATTATATAGATTTATTAATATACATTGGATAGTACGCGCGCTTTGACTAAAAACCTGTTTTAACAGGTTATATAACATAGAAAACCTACGGTATGTTTTATTGTTTTAAATTGCTTTTCTTGGCCATAAAATCGCAAAAACACTAGCTTTTGAAGTTGAAATGTCGCGAAAAATGTTTGTTATCTGATTAAGATTGTGTTGCTCGACAACATATATAAAAACGATCATAAAATTTCAAAAAGTGATTGTTTTTTGAGCTTTTGTATCTCGAAATGCTCGCCTTTGCCGTTGATTGCCATCTTCGTGCGCCAAAAATCTATATTATAAAGCAAATGAAGAAGGCTAAGTCATGTTTTATACTGTGAGAAAACAATTGGAACATTTCTCTTTTGTGTTTTCAAATGTCCATTGTGTTTTCTCACAGTACAAAACATGGCTTAGCCTTCTTTATTTGTTAAGTGCATGTGTATCTGTCGTGTTTATGCCTAAAACAGACAAAACTTGACTAGGGTCTAACTAGAAAGCTATATGGTTTATTTAGGCTCTAGGCATTTCCCACATTTCAATTTATATTTAGTTTTGTTTTTGAATGTTTTAAAAAGCATTATTTTATAATCTAAATATGTATAAAATGTAAATTTTAAAAACAGAAATGTGAATAAAGATGTATGTATGCAAGTATGCATGTATGCAAGTATGCATGTATGCAAGTATGCATGTATTCATGTATGTGTGTGTGTGTATGTATATGGGGGAGTGTGCGTGAGTGAGTGAGTGAGTGTGTGTGTGTGTGTTAGTCACTGATGGCCAATATTTCCCCATGTGGCCATTTAAGAAATAATTTTGCTTAAATTTATTTTTTTACAGATAAAAAAAAATGCTTGAACGGTTGCAGCTGTAGAGGCATTTTAGTAGAGAGTTTGCAAAAAATATGAAATTGATATCAGTTAAATAGACAGTAGGTAGACCCCAATTCCATTGTTTGTTGTTGTTGTTTTCTTTTTGTTTGGTTTTTGTTTCATATTCCATAAGAAGAAACATGTAGTGGACTTTGGTAGCAGCAACATGCAGCAGCAACGAAGTCAAATATAGTGTATATACAGTGCAAAATGCTGTTGAAACATGTTCCAGAGAAATCAATTCAATCTCCTGTCCACACGATGGGTATTACTGCAGGCCTTGTAGCGGGAACACAGCGTTGTGGTTGTGAGCCAGCTAATTGTTTCCACCAACAAGGGCCCAGAGCAATACCCACTGTACATGTGAGGACAGGACATGAAATGATGTCCCTGTTTCTGCTGTGTGTTCACTTTGTGATTTTGTTGCTGCTACACATCCTCACTATACATTCCAGCTTTATGTCTCTTCATTTGTATGGAATTAATGATTTCATTGATGCTTGATGTTTCTGGGACAAGTTCCTGCTTAATGGTCCCTTTTGTGCAAGCACCTTGAGTCTCTATTGCTTGCCACAATGTGAAACCCATTGCTATGGTCCTGATCTCATTTTGATCACTGTAGTAGCACTAATGACACAGCTGGTCATTAAATGTGGTATTATTATCTGCTTCTGCATAATTTTCATCACTTTCCAATATCGCCTCTGGATACCTGTCTGTATAGATTGGATCCTGAAAATAGAAAAGAAAAAAAAACAAACAAAAGGATTCATTATTGATGCAAGAAGTCGGCAAGATTCATCATTAACAACAACACGGGTTTTACCCCTTTTTACAAATTAAGCTTTTTGATGCGAATGAAATGGTGGTTGCTTTGCACTTGAAATGAGAGAAGTCCTTACGCAAGTCTTTAGAATGCTTACTATTAGGATAACAAAGTAATAAAAATAGTCCATATCCAAGCATCATTAGCCCCTAAAACTATCTTGAATTTTCCATGCCCCCCAATTCTTGCCTGCCCTCCCCCCCCAGCACAAAAAATAAATGGTCCCTTACTTGATATTTACAGATGATTTCACGAAACTTTGGCCGTGTCAATTCTGAGATTGATTGGGAAATTGCGAACTATACGAAGAGATTGTCAATTTTATTGACAACGAGCCAATCAAATTGCGAACTTATGAATAAACTTAGTAAATTAGATTTGAACTTTCGAACGAACTTCCCAACAAAGTTCCGAAGTTTATTCGCAAGTTTGTTGCTTAAGAAATCACGAATCTAAAAAATAATCCTTTCGGCAAATAAGAAAGTTCATTACCCGACGATGTTTGCGACCAAATCGCTGAAGTTTAGTTGAACGGCTCTGATCATAGGGAAAGAGGTAGACAACTGAATATATCGAAGAGCGCGGTAACTAACTTTTTATTATCCTAGATACTGATTTACTGTCAATATCAGATTCTTTCTGTTCTTATGGTGGACTAGAATTCTTTGCTAGGTTCTTGACTTCTAAATAAACAAACTTGCGAATAAAATTGAAAATTGACAAAAAGACGTATTGTTTACCCACTTACATAATTACGTTTGTTGTTCTATCCTGGGATGTACTATGAATATTTAATGTTGTATGAGAAACTTCAGTGAAAACGTGGTGGATGGTAGACTGTAGTAAGGTATGGAATATAAAGGTGCGGCAATACGGGCAACAAATTCTTGTAGCCTGTCATGCACCATTGTTATGTTGCAAGTTGCAGAGCGAATGTTGCTCGTATTACCATTGACTTGGTGTGCAACAACTTTTTTGTTGTTGCACAAAATAAAAGCTCTCTCTACTCTTGGCAACACAGAAAACTTGTTGCAAGCTGAGTGGCAATTCAAGCAACACTCGCTGTGCAACTTGCAATGCAACAATGGTGCACAACAAGTTGCATAAATTTGTTGCCTGTATTATTACACCTTAAAGATTATAAAAAACATCCATTTTTTATTCATACACTTACTGACAGATCACCAATTCTATCAGATAATGACACAGGTTCACTTTTATGCACTCTAAAAATAAAAGTAAAAACGTCTCGAATAAGATAATAGAATAGACTTGCAAAGGATAACTGACAGGTGACTGATGAGTGACCGAAGGGACTGACGAGAGAATGACAGAAGACTGAAGTGAAACTGATCTGGTGGCAAAAAGTAATGGGGACCTAACGGTCAAGTAACAAGGAAAAACGGGGAACTACTAAGAAACTACCATGTAATGGAGAACTAATGGGAACTAACACAAATTATGAATTTTAGTATACTATAATAGAGTAGCATGGGTAGTCTATATGGTGGTCAATGCAGCACTTCAATGCAAGGGGTCCGTGGAGTGAACCCTGCATGCCAAGTATTATATTGTGTGCGAGTTGCTTTTGTTTGATGTATTTCCTATGCTACAAGGGTTTTTTTTTTTCAGGTTCTCAAGTTTTCCTTCCTCCGTAAAAATCTACATCTGAGTTAGAGTGTTGTGATGTAAATACTGAATGTAGCGGTAGTGTGTGTGTGTGTGGAGCGAACCCAAAAGAAGAGCCCCTAATTACGGGGAGTTGTGGTTGTAAAATATGAGTTTCTTAATAACATATTATTGCTTCAAGTTGCACATAAATTTATACAGGCCATCACCTAAGGGTGTCAGATGACTTATTTTTTTGAAGATTAAATCAAATTTTTCAGTACCGAAAAATTAACAGAAAAACAATGTTAGTAAAATAACTAGAAATAAACCTTAGGTTCTTACTTCTTGCAAAATATCTTGTAAAATAGAACAGCTAGAATTGAGAGTATTAACGCTGACAATGGAATTGCCACTGTTGTCACTTTAATATTGGGAGAGTCTGTATTTCTGTCTGTATTGGATTCTAATAAATTTAAAAAAGGAAATATCTATAAGTTAAATTAAAAAAAGGAGACACTCTAAGCCATTACAAAATGGTAGACAGTGATGTGGTGGATGATAATGTGGTGGATAGTATATATTGATGTGGTATATGGTGGACAGCGATGTGGTATATGGTGGACAGCGATGTGGTATATGGTGGACAGCGATGTGGTATATGGTGGACAGTTTATGTGGTGGATGGTGGACAGTTATGTAGTGGGTAGTTAGCATTGATATGCACATACCTTTAATAGATTCTATTATTGTTTCTTCTCCACTTGGTCCACATGTCTTTGTGTTACACATTATTAGTGACAAAATGTAAGACTCCGAAGAATTAAGCCCTCCTAGAACAACTTGACTTGTAGTCTCATTTGTAATTAACATTTCTTTTTCCTTGAAGTCCTGCTGAACTCTTCTCTTACTTCTATATGAAACCTTTATCAGAGATGGCTTACCTTTCCATTTAGTTTTAGGTGGGCTCTTAAAGAAATAATTAAATAAGTGTGTCAATTTTTAATAATGCCTTGATGATTCAATATTCTACCATTTCAAACCACATGGCCATTCCAGGGACTGTACAGCAATTTTATAGATATTTCATAGCAAGGCTCCAGCTATGAATCATCTACTTACATATTTGCAAAAGAAAATTTCATAACCTCAAGCTTTTCATAGTTCTAGTTATATGAAAAATAAAGTTCATAGCACTATGAAAACATTTCAGAGGGTATTTCATAGGTTTGACCTGTTTCATAGGCTTTTCATCGGGCTTTCATAGGGTTTACAGTGGTAGAAATAAATATATGTGTGATATAAAGGCTTTTACATGGATGTGAAATTAACTCAAGCAAAAGCTTTCTCAGATGTGAAGAAGGAGCCGAGCAGTCCAGGTGCAATCCTAGTACATTACAGCACAGAGAGGGATACAACTGTTTCAGCTGACGCATCATCATATGGCTTAGGAGCAGTCCTTCTTCAGAAACAGTCTGACAACCAATGGCGACCTGCTGCTTTCCACTCAAGAGCACTGAGGCAGAACAGAGATATGCCCAGATTGAAAAGGAGGTACTTGCAGTAGTGTGGTCTTGTGAGTGGTTCAGCAACTACCTGGTGGGTAAGTCATTCATGATTCAGACTGACCATAAGCAGTTGATTCCACTGCTGGGCTCAAAGGAACTCGATGGTCTTCCACAATGTATACAGTGATCAGCATCTTATGACATTCAGTTATATGATCAAGCATGTTACAGGGAAGGACTTGACTATGGCAGATGCAACGTCTAGAGCACCGCTCCCAGACAGGACAGCTGTGTACAAACAGCTTCAGGAGGATGTTCACCTCTTCGTCAATCACGTGGTAGATAGCTTGCCAACCAGATTCCCAAGGAGAAGAGATAGGTAAGCACCAAGAAGAAGACAACATCTGTCGATCGGAGGTGCAATTCTGCAAATAGGGATGGCCAGAGTGAGTAAATGGACTGTTAAGGCTATACTATCCATATGCAGCAGAACCAACAGTGAACAATGTTCTACTAAAGAAGGGATGTCAACTTGTAATTCCCTTGGCATTGAGAGGTGACAAGACAAGAGCAATATAAGCAGTCTGGTGGCCAGGTATGAGTAGACAAATTGAAGGATTGTATTGGACTAAGAAAAGTAAACAGCATGCAGAGCCTGAGTACCCCTAGCAGAAAGTTGCAACAGACTTGTTCCAGTTTATGAATCACCAGTACCTGCTAGTCATTGACTACTACTCAAGATTCACTAAGATAGCAAAGTTGATGAGCACCATGTCACAAGCCATTATAAGTCATTTCAAGTCCATCTTGAGTTGGTATGGCATACCAGAGGGTCTAGTATCTGACAATGGTCCACAGCACTCGTCTTCTAATTTAATTTAATTTTAATTTAATGCGTTTCCCTCATTCAGAGGGCAGGGACACCACAACAGCTCTCTCGAGCCAATTGACAGTGGGCCCTGTAGTGAATTTTAAGGGCAGGCCACACCACTGGCCTATTGACCTACTCTCCCCGAATAGTGGTGCGGGTTCTTTAACGTCCCTCCAGTACAAGTTGTGAAGTGTGAGGAGACCGGAAATGTGCCTATGGTTTAGTCCTTATCCAAGAAGACTTGAAGGTCTAACCATTTGCAGATATCATTACAAAGGCAGCACCTTCTCAGTTATTTTAAGACCCTGAGTGTTGGTCCGGCCAGGATTCAAACCCTGACCTCCCACACAACAGACCAGTACTTTACCAACTGAGCCAACCGGGCGGCAGTTACTGAGTTTGTAGATTTCACAAAAAAGTATAGTTTTGACCATATCACAAGCAGTCCTCACTATCCACAGGCAAATGAAAAGTAGAAAGACCAGTTGCTACAGTAAAACGCATGTCAAAGAAATCAGAAGATCCATACCTCACTATGCTGTCCTATTGAACAACACCTTTTCTGCATGTTTGCAGCCCTGCGGAACTTATTATGTCGCGGAAGCTTCGCAATACCCTGCCTAGTGTGAAAGTGGAGATGAAGCCAATAAAGCAATCAAGGATAGACAGACCAGAACATCAACATACATCATGGAGCATGTGAGTTGCATCCACCGACTCCAGGAGAGAAGGGTCTATACTTTATTGTAATTTCGTTTAGAATCAAGCGCGCTAGTGGCGTTTTAAAAAAGTCACTCAATTGTGTCCCTTGATATTAAGTCAGCCATCCTTTTGATAAATACTACAATTTGTTTATTCTTAGTTCTTTTATCAACTTACTTTCCAGGTAATTGTGACATTTCGTTTGGATGGGTTGTAGGGGTATCGACTGGATGAAGTGTTTGTGATGTCTGGTCCTGCAGCAGGTCCTGTAAAAAATCAGTTTTTAAATTATTTAAATTTTTACTGAAGTACAGTTCTTGATGACTTTCAGTGCACTTTTCCCCTGAACTGTTCCTTTACATGCAGTTTTGTATGACTGGGAGCTTGTACAGTACCTGATGACTCTTAAATGACTTCTTTACTCAAGTATCGAGATTGGATGTTGCTGCGCAGGCTGCATATTTAGGTAGAAACCCAGGAGCTTATTGATGACAGGAGACAATCCCCAACTAATAAAGGTCACGTGACCTTACTCTCCTTAAATCAAGTAGCAATACCAAAATATACTCCAGAAATGAAAAGAGCACCTTAAATCATGAAAGGGACACATTTCAGCTCATGAAAAAAAAAAAAAAAAAACCACACAGGAGAAATGCATATGAGTCATGATTTAGGATATCTATTCTTCGTTCTATTCATCCATCGCATAATAGAACAAAAGCATAAACAATAGAGAACAGTACAGACCATAGGTGTTGATTACCCTAAAACATGATGGGTCTAGCTTTGCCAGAGCATGAATTTCCCAAGCAAATCTATATAAAAATACTAACTCCAAATTGAAAGTTTGGGGTACTCTTCATTTCTGGGTTATATTTTGACATAGTAGGATTAGGTAGGGTCACATGACATCTTTTACTGCAAGTCACCTATTGACAAGTCATAATGCACAATAATAGGTAAAGAGAAGATTACAAGCTTTAGTATGTGCCAGAACTCTAGATACACTGTCCTGATTGAGACTCAACAGGCTGAAACAGCTGTCCATTGTTTCTAGTTGTCTCATCAAAAAGTGATTTGAGAAGTCAAAGGGGTCATCAAAAGGCAAGTCATTATTGCCTTCAATCATTTTACTCATTATAGCTCATAATCTTTACCTAATACACATGGCTTGCTCATATGTCACTGAGCTGATACAATTATGGCCTAATGGCTTATTCTCTTGTATTTTGACAAGTGAAGGATTGCATCAATAAAATGAATAAAATAATACATGGCCATAGATAAGCAAAAGGTTAAAAACATTATCTGGATATTTTTATTAAAATACAATATACTCACTTCCCTCTGGGGTTCGTATTATTCTTGGTCCAAGAGGTTCACTAACACCACCACCAGGGCCCTTTGGATCAATGGTGATAAATTCTACAGTAATGTAGATATAGTATATTGTGTATGCCTCAATGCTGTCATTCTTCCCAGTGAGTTTAACCCTGGTCTGATCATTCACCACCACCTTTGTCTGTGGGCACAATTTTTTTTTTATTTTAAAAAATATACCAGATCCATATTAGACAAGTGCATATCATGTGTATAAAATCAATACTACACACACACACTGATTGGCTAACAACCCCGTTGATATAGGCTATGGAAACACAGTAGATCTAGATCTGCTGTCATGTATTTTATATAACAAATAGAAAACGTTTATCCAGTTTACATAAAGCCACTCTGGAAAGATTGAGAGAACTCTAGCTGTGTAAAAGCTTGCATTTCCTTTAAGCTCGATTTTTCACAATATTTCTTAACTTCTCCAAAACTCCCTTGTGTTTGCATCAGGCCATGGAAACACGGGGAAACATTTTCTATTTTTTAAATATTAGTGTGGTGTACCATCCCATGCCAGGAATGACCCCATACAAAAGAATCAGGGATGCTCCTTGGAAATTTTTTCAAAAATTCCTCTAAAGGTACTGAAACTGTTTTTCATAGGTGTGGTTTACAAAATTTAAAACCCCTAAAAGATAGTTGTCAACACAAAAGAAACTGATTAAATACTAGATATTTTGCATTTTTTTCTTCAACACCCAGCTAAATATACCAAAGAGCTAATAGGTGTACCATCATCTGGCATTGTACTAAGTTTAGCTTGTAAGAGCATCAGCTAGTAATCATTTTTGAAACTAGGTCATGATGGAATAATTGAATCCCATCTTGGTCTGCAAGAGTGGGTACAGGGAGTTTGAAAGGGGTGCAAAACCTACTTACAAAAGGAGGCCTTTTTTATAAGGACAAGAAACAAATAGCTAGGGTTTGTCACTTTATGGCCCATTTCTACAAGGGACTGCAGAAAAGGGGGCAATTTCTTATATTAGAAATTTAAGTGTTCTCTTTCTTTATCACATATAATACATTTCAAACAATTATTTCAAATCTCAGTCTCATTATTAAATCTGAATTTTGTCTCAGCTGCTTTGGTTTTGTGTGTAGTTTATGACATGCATAATTTATATTGTTGCTTTTATGGAGCTCTTTAAGATAATTTATATTCTGGTGCTGGGCAAAGAAAATAGACAGTGTACATAACCTGTACTTTAATTGTGCCCAGCTGTATTTTGTTGATGTATTATGCAATGAAAAAAGGATGCAAAACCTGGAGTTAAGAATGAGCTGTAGTTTCAATCTCTAGCTTTACAATGCCTCCTAGCCAGTAATGCAGGTCTGGTTCAGCAGCTGAATACAAATTTTAAAGATCTTTGTTTTCCATTGCAGGAAAAAAACAGGTACAGATCAAGCTGAAATTGACATAATATCAACTTCTATATCCTTACTCAATAACTTGGTGTGCTCTGAAGGTGTTCTGATTGGCTAAGGATATTACAATAGTCAATCCACTGAATGAAAAGTTATAGTCAGAAAAAATACTACACCTGCTTAAAAGCATGTAAATTAGTTGTCTTAAGGACATTCATGGCCATTGTTTCTGCACGTCCTTTCCACACACAAGTGCACGCTCTTCTTATATAAGTGAGGAACCCCTGACTGATTTTTGACTTATAGGGAACCATTAGGATCAGAAATATTATGTGGAAATAACTTGAAAATGAAGTCAGTAAGCCCCTTCTTTACTCCCTTATTTTAAAGTAAAATAATTATGTTATCTAACTTTGCAGAAAATTTTTTTTTAAATGTCTAGTGAATCAAATCGAAATTATGTATTTTCTGTTTGATTGGAATACAATTTCAGGTCATTTTTAGGCTGCAAGTGCACACTCAGTAATAGCTCAATAACTTTTCAAGTTACTAGTTTTTACTGCTATTTCCAGTTGAGCACGTTGCGCACCGTTTTTTACTGCATCGAACAACTTTCAAACTCATAAGTTCCCATGCTCGAACACTATAGTTTGACAGCTGACAAATACAATCTTTCAGCGCGCGAACTTGTTCAAAACGGTGTGTGTACTTGACTTTCAACATAAGTGAAAGATTGTTTTCCCATTGCTTCAAATGATTTCGTCAATTATTACTGTTCTTGAATCAGAATCAAGGGTTTTCCCAGTCTCATAAGTACTTCCAATTAGTTCTCTATATGGTTTCACATCTGCTTAAACTTCGACTCATACACGAACTGCAAAATAATCTTTCACTTGTTTTCAAATTCAAGTTGACGAGCAGTCTCGAACAAGTTCATGTGCCGAAAGAAACTGTTTGGAGCATGTGAATTGATAAGTTTCAAAGTTGTTCAACCCTGTCAAAAAACGGTGCGCAGCACACTGAACTGGAAATAGCAGTAATACAAAAAACAAATGCTTAGCAATTATTGTATCCTTTACTAGACTTATAATAATGTGTAGGGGTGTAGAATTAGCTTTTTATCAAAATGTGGCTTCTTTGGCAAATTTCAATGTTTGCATTATTCATGCACTTTTACTTCAAAAAGGAAGTTTCCATGCACTATGGCGGCTAAATGAATTTGGTGACCCCAACTTTTTATTTGCTTGTTTTATCTCATACATTTTTCTTTCATCATGTGAAATTAAAAAAAAAACTGTCTAGGGGATCTTTTGCCCATGAACGTCCTTAAAGATAGTTACAAGTGCTTGAATTGCATTCCAACTTCACACAGTCCTTGGGGAATGATAAAATAAACTTTTGACAAAGTGTTTGTAAGCAATGGGCTCTCATGATCAGTAATCCACTTCCTTGAATACTCCCACAAATTCAGGCACTGTACTTATATTCAATTGTATTGCATTATTCTCAATTTATTGTTATGTGGATACAAAATACAACAAAATTGTATGTTTACATTTGTGGGAGTACTGTATGGACAACACAGACCTCATCTACTGTTGCTCCAATTCATACCATGTGCTATTCTCTGACATATTATTTCTTTCTTTAATGGTAAACATTAATAAACTTTATGATGTAGCTCAAACAAAGACTCCTATTCCTAATAAGAGGATTGTAAATGTGAAAATTATGCCCTAACAGATCATGAGGTCTAATTATCCTAGTAATCCATGGATGCACTGAAGTACTTAATTGGTGAGATGACACATGCCAATAATAATAATAATCATCATCATCATCATCATCATCATCATCATCATCATCATCATCATCATCATCATCATCATCA
>JANTNT010033670.1:0-12739 GCA_024752375.1 Entacmaea quadricolor | reverse complement strand
TAGAGACTTCTGTCAAACAAGATTTTTTGCACACTTACTATTTATGAATCAAATTTTATAACTATGCAAATTTGGTTAAAATTAGACGTCCGTAAGTATCGAAACTGAGATAGCCTTGATTTTACATTTCGCCAATTATTCCGAAATCCCGACCTCAACCTTGAAAATGATCTTCAAGACTTCAAGATGTTTGGTTATAATATTGGAAAGTTTAAAAAAATTCTGTAAGGCCGTTTTTGAGTAAAATCGGAATTTTAATTTTTTCTGAGTATAATAATGCATATATAGTAAGTGTGCAAAAAATCTTGTTTGACAGAAGTCTCTAACGCGAGTTATGGCCGTTTTAATTTGAGTACCCGCGCGTTCTTGAAACAGGGATAAGCCTCCTTAAATACCTGAAACACCCATACATAGTACGAGCAGCCAAGTAACATATTGTGTGTTCCGATGCCGATAGTCTTCCACACCCATGGGGAATGTGTGATAGCAAAATGACTGAAAACAACCACAGCATGCTATCAGTGGTTTATATAGTCACATATATTTTAACTTAAATATACGCACCAGTATTTACTTGCAGTCTTTAAATTTAAAATGTTTACAATACTTGCTATCTTCAGGGAAATGGTTTATTATATAATCGGGTAAATAGTGGGAAATCTACAAATGACCGACAACAAACAAAACTTAACAAGTACACCATGTTAGACTAAATGCCAGTTTTATTTACACTTTTTAAAAAAATAAAATAATGAAAAATTAATATTGTAGAGAGGTTTGTAATTTTTGAGGAAAGATCCTGATGAAATATTATGGACCTGGGAGCAACCAATTAAATCACTTCATATGGATTGGGGAAAGTCTATATGATCATTAGCTAAGTGCAATAATCTGATATCCTTACCTTGCATCATGTACAAGGCTCATTGCAATCAGTGCACCAATCCAGCCCATTAAAACAGCAGACAAGCACGACAATAGTAGTCTATTGGACAGCCATGTTAACTTTGTTGTGAACAGAATATAAAACATAATACCAACTGTCAAAGTCCATTTTTCCTTAACTATGATTAGATGAGAGTGTATCACAAATGTGAACAACTTAGAATCATGCTACCTGTGCAACAGCCTTCAGCTGACAACATGATTATTTAATGAATGGTAATAATAAAACTGGAAGTCAATTGCATTTAGGGAAGGTTTGTTTAATATGGCAAGGGGGGCATAAAGATTTTAAAATCTAAATCATAAAATTTTAACATCCCCACATTTTGACCCTGTCAAAGTTTTAGATCCCCCCATAGTTTATAGTTAAACAATTCGAGGCCCCCATCTTATGGTCACCAATTGCAATTACTGACCTAATAATGCGGGTAACCCACAACCGTCTGAACAAACATTGTGATTGGATGAAGAAACAAAAGAATATTGGTACAAGAAAAAAGAATCAGCCATGTATAACAAAGACATTGTTTTATCATGTCTTTGTTTTGCATGGTTCGTTTTGTCTTGCTCTATTATTGTTTTGTTTCTTCATCCAAACACAGTGCTTGTTCAGACGGTGGTGGGCGACCCAATAATACTCTCGTCAGAGACTGTAACATGTACATATCATAACAATAGCAGTCATCAAACAACCTATACTAAATGGACACCTTATAGGGAAATATTTACCAAACGTGGCATGGTTGTCAGTCTTGTGTCTGCACTTTAGTTGACATAGCTGTCTTGAAAATGATTCAGCCAAGACCCAACTCTTCATCCTGATCTAGACAACCTAGGATGGACCAATGTTTCTCTTACACCATCTTCATCTGACTCAACTGTGGAATCTTGATCGCTAGAATCATCAGCGACTGCCAAAACTTCATCATCATCATCAGAGTTACATTCAGAGTCACTTTCTGAATCACTATAACTGGACATTCCTTTGGCAACTTTATTATTTGTAATATAGCAATGTTCTGTTATTCCCTTAACTTTGTCTACCTTTCGAATCAATCAAATCAAACCAGTTGTAGTTGTCATAAATTTTGGTATTCTCAATTGTTCGTTTTGAGTAGTAAATAAATTGGGAGTTCTGGACCACTTTTGTATTTGCGCCGACAAAGATGGATCACTTCCGTTTTGCGTTGCGCTAGCAAGGAAAGTCCAACACCGCGGACAGCAAAAAATCCAGAACCCCCCAATTTATATACTACTCCAAAAAATATATTCTATAGTATATGACATCCATCACTCACAGAAATGTACACCAAAGTTGAAAATGGTTTCAAATGTAAAATGTGCAATGCAATACTATAAAATCGCCAAGACCTTGTGACGCGCCTAAGAAAGAGCTTTTCCAATTTGAACATTGTGAAATAGTGTTTCGCACAAAAAGCGTTCATTGGAATCATAAAAATTACAGCTGTATCAGAAAGCGACTTCTAACGCAATATGGAGACAGCTTTTTGCTTAAAGTATGAAACTGCTTTTTTCTTAAGGTATGGATTAGCCTTGTCAAGGATCTCTAGTCCCCTATACATTCCTTCGTTTGCTTGTAGCAGGAAGTCTATTATTCCATGTCCGGGATTTGTTTTTTTTTGAGGAGATTTGGGAAATGTTTTCTCCACCACTGCATAGTAGTCTTTTGGAGATGGTTTCTCTTCTTTGACAAAATAGTAAACCACAATTCCACCAATGGCTGATCCTCCTACAGACACCCAAAATCCTTTTCTGTTATACAGAGCATTTTTCTTTTCTTCTGGCTTTTCTGTCTCTTCTAGCAGTAGATCATATTCCTCTGGGAGTTCGGCGCCCACTTTTAAGCTGTAGCCATTTGATAAACTAGCATTTCCTCTCCTTGCATATCAATTTTTCTATGAGTTTTTTATTTTGTTCTATGAGAACATTATTTGATTCGATGTGTTTTTCAATTTTTTCGTAGTCTTCCATCAGCCCCCGTTCAAGGGGGCTCGATGGAGTTTAATGAACGGATTCTTGAGAAAATTATTCGAGCCACAAGTCTGTAAGGGCGATTTTATAGCAAGTCCCCCAATAGGAAGCAAATTGGCCTTTAAACAATATCACCGTTAAGGCAACCATGTCCAAAGCTGATATTAATTCAGTTAAAGAGTGTCAATTGCATCTGAGGTGAATGGTTCTTCTTTTGATGGGGTTTTCAAATCCTTGGGCTCCTCATTCCATATTCTGCGAAGACGCTGAGTACCTATTTTAAATTTTTTAGCTACTCGGTTTTGAGAGAGTTGCCCCTTCAAAGAGCAGATCTCTTCGATTTGATCGTCTGTCAAGACTGTTGGTTCCATATAGTAAAATAAAATGATTTAGATGCGGTTGAAGTTTGATATAGTTGAGAATCAGCTGCGGTAATTGTGATTTAGTTGTGAATCAACTGCGCTTAAGTCTGATTTAGTTGATTCAGACTTAGGTAACCTGGATAAGTTCTAGGCGTAGTTCTTCCAGTGACCAAATGCTCTGGTTTCCCATCTAGACATATCCATCTTTTACCATCGAAGGGTGAGAAAGACACTTTTTGTCTAGACACTGTTTTTACCCGATGTCCTTTGGATATGAATGTTGTTTGCAAATATCTGGAGGTGGTTTGTTCCAAAAGTGTATCTACGTCGTTTTGGTGACGGAGAATCTTTTTGACAATCCCTCTCACAACACCTTTGGCATTCTTTTCTTCTTTGTCATAAGCCAACAGCACTGATTTCATTTTTGTCGATCGTCCCAAAGATCTTTGTAGATGTTCTCTGTTTTGATTTCCAACGACGAAGAGTCTGTGTCTGTGTAGATTGGTTTTTGGAACACTTTTTTTTATTTCTACAGCCAGCAGATCATCGCAGAAAGGGATAGCTATTAATCCTAGCAATTTATCCTTTTCCCAGGGTCTCACAAGGCGCACATCCTTTCTTTTTCGAACATTTTCCATTGTTTTTCTAAAGACGCTGTTGTCCATCAATTTAAAGAAATCTTGTTCTGGTTTTGTCTTTGCTACTTTGCGCAAGGCGGTGTCTATGTAAGGTTTCATCCAACATTTGTTGGAACTCTAGGATTCTGTGCACTTTGGAGATTTGCATACCAAGCTGTGTGTAGAGTTGGAGACTTCTGTAGTGAAGCACATAATTTTTCTTTGTCCAAAGATTGGGCAGCGACTTTAGAACCGCCACATATTTTTGTTTGCCTAGCAGTTTTCTTTGATACGGCGATAAATCTTCCTCAGAACCTTGCCTTCTTTCTGGCGCCAACGGGTAGTCGTTGTGAAGGTCATGTAATTCTTTTGGATATTCCAAATCTACTTCTAGAAACCAACCCTTGGGAGAATCTACAGGTGCTTGGAGAATTTCTTCTATGGAAAAATTGTCTATCCACTTGAAATCAGGAATAGGTAACGGTTGTGACATGGCCCAGCCATAGAGTATGTTGGCGTCAAGATACAAAAAGGTACGTTGTTTCTTTGCTTGGATTGTAATCTTTGCAATAGGGATTGTTAGCTTTGGCATATCTGCCGCTTGCCATAAAAATACCACCACGAATGGCTCTTTCAAAGAAGAGATATTTATCGCAGTCTTCCAGAAGTTCTACCTCTTCCCCTGTGGAGAGGAAAAGAACATCCCAAGAAAGATTTGGACCTTTGTAGTTCCAACAAGGATCCAAATCATAGTTACTTTGACAAGTCTTGCGAAATGTCTCAAAGATATCCGCCAGCTGCAACACATCCGTCAAAAGATAAGCATCGTGAAAATTCTCCATAGTCACAGCGCCTTTTTTTCTGTTTTTCTAACGCTGCCCAAACTTTCTGGGCATGGAGATAATCTCCTAAAGATGGCAAACCTATATTTTCTTTTTTTTCTGACTGTTGTGGTTGTTGTTGTAATTTACCTTCAAAAAGTTCTAGAGCAGGCAGGTGATCACATTGCAATTTTTTAAATTTGTCAAACCACTCAGGTAAATTCCTTTTCTTGTGAAAAGATCTCCGCTGCCCAGAGGATGATGTTTTCGTAAATGTCGGAATTGCTCTGGTTTCAAACCTTTGGCCAGATCACCAAGAGATCCAAGAAGAAATTGCAAAGAGTCAAGAAAACGGAAACCGCCCGACTGAATGCTCATGTATCTTTCTGCGTTGTTAGGATTACAAGAAAAAACCTTGTCGGATTGTTCGAACTTACCAATGTTTTGCAAAAGGAAGTGAGAATCATATCCGCGAAGATTGTGGAAGAAAACAGGAATAGGAACTTGCTCTGGTTTGATTGCAAGTGCTAGATTACAATAACTATGCACAGGGGCTCTTTAGCTGCCAGAAAGATGACAGTGGTCAGCAACTTTGTCGGTTTGTTTTTGCAATATACACAATTTCTAGATTTGTTCTGTTTGGTGCTCCAGTCTTTTTTAGGTGGATCTTCGTAGTTCTCTTCCTTGCACTGTTTGTGTGCGACTCCTTTGTAGGTGCCGTCAGGTTTCCATATTAAAATGCCTTCTAGCTTCCAACCAAGTGCTTTCTCACAAATCCAACATTTTGTCGTTGCGGGAAGTACGATGTGTTTTTCTTTTTCTCCTTCTTTCCATTTCAAAGTGATTTTTGTTTCCAATCGCTCACGCAACCTTGTTTTATCGGAGAGCTAACTATCTTAAAATTTCTCGCCTGCACCCAATTCTTTGTAGATCACAGGCGGGTAGGAATTACCCAAAGAATCCATAACCACGTAAGCAAAGGAGCATACAATGTGCTCAGAGGATTTTTTTCGTTGCAAACATTCAAAATCCGCGTAGATGGCAAAAAGGGAAAGGGAAGCTTGTGTTGGAATCTAGAAAATCTAAGTGTTGGCGGTTTGTCAGGGAAAATTCTTTGTGGCATAGACATTTTAGCTGTTGCTTGATCACCACAACATTTCAGATGGGCTTCTAAATCTTCTTGGCTGTTGTAAATTGTAAGGTAGCGGCGACAAGGATGTTTCTATTCTTTGTGGTTTGTTTGAGAAGTAATATTTCCAACACGAGAAAGAGTGTTGGATCACATATCCAAACACCGAGAAGGGGGTTGAAAAAACGAGGCGAAGCCGATTTTCACAAGCTGTTCTATTTTTTCTTGCAGAGTAGCAGATATCTTATCTATGTCTGGTTTTTGCCCTTTCAACAACACTTCTGGTGGATGCCGAAGAAAATGAAGTATCACTTCGATTGTTCCTTCTTGATCAACTCTATCAATCGCATCAATCTCTCCATCCGCACATCTATAGACATTTGGTATTTCAAAGCTTTCAACCGTCGTCTTTCTTCTTGCAACTTTTCTACTATGCGCCAACCAATATGCCTTTGCAAAGAAGCAAGATCCTTGTAACCAGCTACTCCAGAAAGTTGATAGGAAATGTCATAGGATGCAAATGTTTTGGAAGCAGGGGCAAACCGCATATTGTGAATTCTTTTATAAGATTGTAGCGCTTTGGTGTTTTTTCTTTTTCTTTTACAGCAGCAAGACCAACAATCACAGTAAGCTCTTCCACATCACCCTCGAAGTTTCTAATCTCATCTGCTAATTCTGTTTCTCCCGAAGACAATCCAATATCATAATCTGTTGTTGTGACTTCTCTATCTTTAGATTTTGCATGCTTTTTACCTTTCTTGACAACCACCGAATAAATAATTGTGCGAGCAACTTTATATAATGTTTTGTAAAGGAATCAAAACCTTATACCAATATTTAGCGAACGATTTATAAGGCAGTCGTATCTTCCAGCCTTCAGAATAAAGTCTGTAAACCTTTTCCATTTTTTCGATGTATGGTTTCCTCATCTTAGGATTCATATACTATATAACAAAATAAAAGTACATTCATGCCCAGTGATGAATATATACAATACAAAACTTTTTGTATGCAAGTAGTATATAAATTGGGGGTTCTGGATTTTTTCCTGTCTGCGGTGTTGGGCTTTCCTTGCTGGCGCAGCGCAAAACGAAAGTGATCCATCTTTGTCGGCGCAAATACAAAAGTGGTCCAGAACCCCCAATTTATATATTACTGCTTTGAACAGCTCTCTCTCTCTCTCTCTCTCTTTCTCTAATCTTTGCAGCTGCAGCTAGTTGCTCTAAATGTATCACATAACTAATCAAATGCTTCTCCTCAACGCAAAATGTTTTAGAAAATGAACTGATCTTCACATTTCAGCTAAATCAAGACACTGAAAAGCTGGAAACTACAGTTAAGTTTGATACCAATGATGGATTTGCCCTGAATGCCAAAAAGTACCAGGAATTTCCTTTAAAGCCAGTTGCAGGTGATGTTGCAAAATGCAGTACCACTATTACAAAGTTGTCTGATTTAGAAAGACAAGTAGCCACTATCATATCAAGATTACAAGAGTGCAGAAATTGGCTATGCTTACTATTTGCACAGCCATTTATCCCATAATACTGAGTTATCATTGCCTTTACGAACAGAGCATCTCTCCACATTTCAGTCCAACAAAACAGGAAGAAGTTTATTTCATGGTTTCAGTAAAATTGGAGCATAAATGTATTATTTGTTAAGCAAAATAAAATTTTATTTGACAATTAAGTGATTATTTGTAATCTTACCCATAATTCAAAGGGGTTTTTGATTGTGGAGGATGTTGTATGCATTATTTGAATTTTAATGATGTGAACAAAATGATGTAATAATGCCATATAAAGGAGGTCGTATGCATGGCCGTTTTGGACACACATTGTTTCTCAATCATCCTCCTCCTCTTCCCCAATCCAGCCTCTTATGGATTTGTGAATAATTTTGGCAGTATTTGCCCTCACCTTTGCTTGGCAATACGGTTAATATTTTCAAAAGGACGTAATAGTAGCAAACGAACAATGAATTTTATAAAAAGACGACACTTTTGAGTTTTGAAACTGAAATGTTTCGGCAGTTACAACTGCCATCTTCAGAGTAACAAGACTAAATGAAAATACAAAGACACAAAGGCTAATAACAAAGCTTCAGTTTGGTATGTTTCACTTGTTGATTTAAAGAACGCTTGCACCAATTGATATGCAGCGCCTCCTTTATCTTAAGGCTAAATTTAGTGTTGGCATAATCAATTATGGAGAAGCATTCACTGGAACATGCCTCACGACATGTCCTTGACCCAACTAGGTGTTTAAAAATGTTGGAATTTTTGTTCGAACAAAGGTGTTCACGAAAACGTGTCGAAAAGTGACGATCAGTTTCTCCTATGTAGCAGGCGCGGGCTGTAACGCCGAAAATCTATTTTAGAATCTATGGGTCCCAAACTACCTTAAGATGCTGAAATTTTTCACATCCCCCCCAAAATGCTACAAAATTTTGCATCCCCCCTTACATGCTTGAAAAATTTTCGTACCCCTACCACAAATTTCGTTCCCAATTTTAAAAATTTTGAAATCCCCCCTTTCTAATTAAAAATATTTTCAGATCACTCCTAAAATCCTCCTCCCCCCACCTGGTTTTCAATGAATGCAGCCTTACCTACATATCACAGAATCTACAAAACAAAAACTTACTGATGCACAGAAGAAATTGATTTCATTGAGCAGCTCTGTTATGAACATGTTTAAATTACTAAGCAGTCAGCTTAGTCAAAGCAGGGTGACTTTAGAAGAGAGTAGAAAAATGAGAAGAAAGAAGGAGCAAAGAAACAAGAAGATCAAAAGGCAAAAAAAGAGGGGGAAAAAGCAAGCCTATAAATTGACATTAAAGACCCATGGCAAAGAAATTGCTTATGATGTTTTTAAAGATGATAAGCCTTCTGAGATAAAATTAAGTGCTAAGAAGCTAGGGAGCATCAAACTTCTTCCAAGATTTCATATAAAGGCCATAAAGTATCTCAAACATCGATGTCATGGAAGATTTAGAACAAACAAAAACATTGCTAGAAAAAATGAATCCACAGTAATATACTGTTTGCTGAATCCTGAGTGACTAATAATGTTTGGTTTTTAACAATTAAAATTGTTTACATGTTATTATGATTTTTTCAAATAAACTTTATTGCTTATCATGCAGGAAATAACGTAGGGCTCCCCTTTTGACCATCTCAAAAATTAAAAGCCCCTCCTTAACATCTTTCTGGTATTAAAGAGCCCCTTGAAATCTTTATGCCACCCCTGCCATATTAAATGAACCTTCCCTTACAAAGGTCAGGTTTGAAATATAAAAATATTTATTCATGGAAACTTTTTGCTATTGACATTTGGTATATATCAAAACACTTATTGACTGGAACCTCAGGGACTGCCATGGCCTTGAGAAACATTGGTGGTCTTGGGACCACAAAATGCACTGTTTCTCTTGATCCCAGTCAATAAATGTTAATTATTATTGTTTATTATATAAACTATAGTGTTTTACAAGGATTTCTACCACTGAGAAATTTCGTATCTCAGCACACTTAAAGATACAATATTTTTCACATGTGAAAATATCATCCAATCAGATTTTTGTATTTATATAGTGTTAGAAATCCTTGAAAACACTATAGTTTATATAATAAACAGAAAAATACATGGACTCTTGGAGATATGGAATTTATCTTCTCGTGTTCAAATTTGATATCTCACTCGTTCACTGTGCTCACTCGTGAGATAACAATTTAAACACTCAAAGATATATTCCATATCTCCTCATGCCCAAGTATTACCGGTATTCTATATATCTTATCAGATTATGCAATCAATTTTACATAATCAAATTTACTATTCAAATTATCACATGATCAAATCTACCAATCATATTTACCTGTGCATAATGTATGGTTAAGTAAATCAGTGGGAAGAGAATAAACCTTAACCAAAGCCAACCAGGGTCCTTTGGATCCTAATGAACAATAAACAATCTTAAGAGTAAAGTGATTTTGGAATAGATTAGAATAAACTTTGTTGATTAAATTATTCCTTGAATGTATGTCACAGCCATTATGTTGGATACGGACAATAAAGCACTCCTAATTAATTTCACTTTTAATTGATGCCTAGTTGGTTGAACATCAATCTGTTGTTTGGGTGTGTGTTGTGGTTCAAGTCCTAGTCATGTTTGAGTTCTGGTTGAGTAGGGAACACTATATTGATAGAGTAGCTGTTCAACCCCTTCTTCATGGAGAAAAATATTTTTTTCCTCAACAGGGAGGAGTTAAGGTAGGGATTAGCAGCAGCAGTAGTACACAGCTGAAACACTATTAGGATTATGGTGTATTTAATCATGCATAGAAGTCTAATACTAACTATAAGAAAATAATACTATGAAAGATTATTTGATCCTATTTGGCATACCTTCTTGTTATCCTTAAAGTATTTTAGTACTCTTTCTTTCAGGGTTGTAAAGAAAGGCCTGGAAAAATACATGAAGTAACAGAGTATTACAATGGCTGTGTGTGTGAATCAATAAAAGCTAAGTCTAAAGTCTAAATGAAAAGACAATAATTCAACTAGTATGTGCACAATATTGATCAGAAATCATCTGTCATGCACGGAATTACAAATGACAAAAATAGCAACTAACCCAGCTTCAGGATAAGTTGGATACTCATTTGATATCAACTCTCCAACACAATACTTCTCCAAGACCCTGTAATAAAGATTTAAATTATTTCTTCAGGTATATTTGAATTTGAAAATACTGTTTTCCACTAGCTGACGGTTTGACGTTTTGTTATAGGCTTTGTTATTAACATTTACATAGGGCCACTCAAGATTAACACTTATACAGTAAAGTTTTAGATCACCCCATTTTTTTGAAATAAATATTTTCGATTCAACAGCTGATTAAATCCATATAAATCCAAACAGCTTGTTTATTTGACGTTGTTTGTCTTGAAATCTACAAACTCGAAAGAACAACAACAACAACAGTTTATTTGCGCTCTTAGGTTTACAAGAAATTAAAATGTATAGTAAATTAAAAGTATGATTATTTGAGCACAGCTACTTTTGATAGCTAGATAGAAAGAGAAATGTTTTTGTTCCGGCCCTAAGTACTAAGTACTAAGATCAGTTTGGTAGCCCATAATATCCAGTGAAGCTCAGCGTCAATCAGCTATCATTATTTTCTATCGTATCGAATCACATTCGGCTTGAAAAATGTATGTTCTTTGGCTAGTAACTTATATTTCTGTCTGAGAACGTATAGACTGTCCTTACGTTCACAGTCAAATATCTACAAACTTTGCCGTTTGAGCCGACAAACATACATGCTTCAGGCGCCAATAGAACATGCTTTAATAAAAGGGCCGAAACATCATTGCTCTAAGAGCAATAGCCTTGTTGTTTTGAGTGAAACTTTTAATGTAGAAAGGTTGCGTGACGAGCGTAATTGCATAACAACTTGAATACTTACTGAGGAGCTTTGTCGCTTAGAGCATGGTAAGACTCGAACACCATTGTTATATCTCTTCCTGCTGCCATCAACAGGACATCTCTTCCTCCTGGGTGTCTTTCAATGAACTGAGTTATGTTGTACACCTTTTAAATTGTTTTTAAAAAAAAATGTTTTAATATATTCTTCAGAATGTATTGATATTCTATTTTTTGTAATGATGGCCTTTGTTTAGAACTCATTTATTAATTTACAATGTTTTTGCGTTATCATTTTTCAACAAATTACCATTAAAGATTTATTCCGTAACCCTGTTTGAGACTGATGAATTATAGATATTTATCTTTGATTCTAAAACACAATGTTGGACGTAGCGATCTCAGTGATTAACAACCGTAGCATTCCACTAACCTTCCCACGGACGGCAACCATAGCATCTTGTCTGGTGTTGTGCTGAGCTAGCTCCCTCCAAGTAAATGTTTTCTTAACCATTTTGGTTTGTGATGGATTGATTTCAAAGTAGAGTTAGAGATCCTGTGGATGTTATCTTACCGGTAATGTTTAACTGTTTGGTATTGTAGATATGCAAAACTAAAAACCAAGCCCACTACTTATATAGATCATGTAGATCAATTGCATAACACAGTAACGCAAGCTTTAACTCTGTCACGCGTGACCAACTACAAACAAAGCAGTTTTTCCGTTTGTCTTTTCAAAAGAATTTTAAAATGATAGAAATTATATTGTCGGTTGCCAATGCACAATAAGCTTTAATGCAGTCGGCTGACTGATCACCTTTCTATTATGAGTTTTATAAAATAACTACGATTTATAGCGCGCTCTGATAGGTTGTTTTTACCTCGGTAAAAAATGCTCTAATCGGCCTGAAACTCGGTACAGGCATAGTTTTAAACACAAACAACGGCACAACACTTATATGGAAAAAAATTATTAAGAATAAACATCTTGAAAAAATTCAGGAATTATGTATCAGCCCCATACATTTACTGTAAATAAGCGGCACAATCGAATTACATAGCTTAATTTTACAATTACATAGCTTGGGCTCCCTGTAGTTCGATACGAGCCAACTGGGGCGCGCGCGCACAAATACTGCTGAGTTTCCATGACAACGTTCAAAATTTTTATAAGGAATCATTAGCCATTATTAAAACGAGTGGAGAACTGGGGCGAGTAATATATTATTATTGCAAATTTATTTTATCTCAAAGAAAATTATTTCTTTGGAAAGAGAATGTGTCAAAATTAGAGAAAAAGTTCATGGGTTTTGCTAATAGAAAAAAACCTGATTTGTACATTTTGTGCATACCGCCGCCCGGATCTCAGTTGGTAAAAGCGCCGGTCTGTTGTGCGGGAGGTCGGGGTTCGAATCCCGGCCGGACCAACACTCAGGGTCTT
>JANTNT010033559.1:0-11408 GCA_024752375.1 Entacmaea quadricolor | reverse complement strand
CTGAATGAATTGTTATTTTATTAATGTCCCCAATGATCCTCAGTCGCGTGACTACTAAAGGCACACTCCATTGTTAATCGGCTTTCAATTGATCACGGCTGTCTTTAATTCATATCACCACACAACTAATTTGACCGGTCAACATGGTAATTTTCGACGCGTTTCAAGCTAAATTCGATGGCTTTTCCGAGTCCACTTCAAAAAAGTTTTTTGACGCATACGACACATAGTTCCACAACTGTTGATGATACCAGTACGCCATTTTTCAACCACAGGAATCCCAAGCTATGTATTTCTGCTTGAACAACACAGTTCACTCATAATTTCTTCATTATCTTATATGCAAAACGATTTTCTTTTTATTTTATTTCAGTTAACTTTTGAGTTTATTTCGCGGTTATCAGTCATTTTAATTAGTTATATAAATATGTACATTTAAATCTTATTGATTTAAAAAGGGTTTAAGCTCTTAATGTTCGCTTTAGTTTATCATTTCATGTGAATCAAAATAATACATATTAAAGATGACACGATATGGTAGGGAAGCGGTTTTAAGCAAGTTTTTTTGCTCTTCAAAGCCTTAAATTTTAGAACGAACCATAAAACTCGAGGCCCTTTCAAGAATTTTCCCCTTTCGTTTTTGGAACATTACTCAAAAACTGTAAACTTGCCCTTCTTCGTAAATTGGGATTCTTAGAGAGCAAGTTGTCACAGCCGCCATATCGGTTACCATTAAAGCATTCGTAAGTTTCACTCGTTCATTCCAGCTAGCCTTCACGGATTTGCAACGTCTCATCTGATTCGTTCTCCTAAACAATAGCTTCATTGGTTCTTTCTGAATTTTTGTTTTGTTGCATTGTTTTTATTTATTGTTTGTCCAATCCAATGCGCAAAGGCGTTGCAAACCGTGAAGGATGACCCGTTCATTCATCAACAATGGCGGGGAGTGCATATTTTTTGGATCTCGGGAAATTTCTGTCATGTGATGCATAGCAAGAGTTCCGTTTTTGTCGTGTGGTAACTCCCACTTTAACACAGGGAGCCCTAAGCCAAGAGCAGCCAATATGGCGTCAGAATAAACGCACTCTGTTAGGTGATGCTGACCATACAAAGATTGTTAATAGGACTTTGGTCACAAGCCTGTGAACGAGGCTCTCCCCTTCCTTTTCCAACCCCTCCTCCGCACCTTGAGAGCCTTGTTCACAGAATATATAATCCCAAAATCAACTAACATTGCGTTACTAACAAAACATACCAGTGTTGATGTAATAATACCTGTACTGAGCCTAAAGCATCGATAAGAGCAGTATTGGTAAAAATATTAAAATATTAAAATCAGTGATTCATTCTTTATATATACACACCTATTTCAATTAACGTTGTCACATCGCCAAAGGCGATAGGCGATAGGCCATTCCTAGACCACGAGGAAAGTGAGGATACAGGAATTTTGAAGGAGGGTGGGTTCAAAAGAATATTTTAAAAAATGGGGGTCCAAAACCTACTTACAACAGGGAACGTCATTTTTGTCGTCATGAGGACGAGGAGAAAAAGGGGAAAAATGAGTTGAAAAATGGGGTTCACGATTCCCCGACCCTACCCCTGGATCCGACCTTGCGAGGGACTATGGACATGAATATAAACACGTTTAAACTACGACGAAAAGTATGTGAATATTGACCTTGGTGTTAAAGAACACAAAAGTCGTACCAACTGAAAAATGTCTCTGCGCAAAACATTCAACCTGCTACAAACCAAATTACTCTCCATCAGAGATCTTTGCCCTTGTGGGTGCTGCAGATGAAGCTGGTTCAAATAACATGTCGTTGGGTCACAGGTATGATCCGTCGACAGGGTCATTTGGGATGCGGCCGATTGGGAGTTGGTTGACGTCGTTTCCGACCTCAAGCAGACAGGTGTACAATTCAAACGATGTTAACACTTGGTTGCCTATGGCTGCTTTCAGTGATTTCTTACATGACTTAACTAAGGCTTCCACACTGCCGTTCTAATGCGGAGCCGCGGGCGTGACAAACTTCCATTGTATGCCCTTTTCTGCGCAAAACTCTCTGAGCTCGTCCGCATCCCAGCCTTCAAACATCTTTTGAAGCTCTCTGCGGCTACCATCTGCGTCCCGTTGTCACTCATCATTACTGCTGGTTGATCTCGGATAGAGAAAAATCTCTAAAGGTCTTGCATGAATTCCATCGTGGATAGGTCCTGATGAACTGCTCTCGTGCTTAGGCATGTGAATATTACATGGTATTGTTTTGCAAGGCGCAGACTTGACATCAGCTATTCTTCCGCCTTGTGGGTAACTTATTCACGACGTTGCTGTGCTTGTTCCCTTTGATAATCTAGTATTTCGTCCTCTTGCCGTTGTAGCAACGACTCCACTGTGGTCATACATATGTGTGAGGACGGTCACCAAGTGAGATAGTCTGTCCCGGAAGAAGTGTTTGATGCTTTACATCATAGGTTGCTAGGGCGTTGTCTACTCTTCTTCCTACTCTGATGACTACTTTATCGTCGACGAAGGGACTGAGGGACCTGAACTCGCCTTTTTGAAAGCGCTTGATCAGTTCCTTTTGTGCATTCTTTACCCAGTAGAGCTCCATTTTCCTCAACTCTTCTACTGTAAGTGGCCTTCTCTGCCCTCATGCTGGTGTCGCTTTGCACGGATCTTGTCTGCCAGCCTCAGAATCCACGCGGTCGTCCTCAAAAGTCTTCTCCAGCTTGAGAACATTTCAGGATCGATTGGGTTTTCCATAGTGCCTACTTGGAAGACCGTATACACTCGACGGCGCTCAATCTCTTCTGGTACTGGTTCATTTACTTTCTCGCAAGGCCAAAGCTCTTCTGGTTGCTGCAGCCGTTAGCCCCTCTTCCCTTCAGGTCGCTGACGCTTATTCCTCTTAAAACATCATCAGCTACATTAAATTCTCCTAAAATGTGCCACTATTTTCGCGGGTCTGAGTTGCTTTGAATTTCTCCCACTCGAGATAATACAAATGGCTTGAACATACGTGACTGGCTTTGGATCCATGCTAGTGTAATTGCACTGTTCGTGAAGAAGTAAGGATCTCTGAACGGTATTCTTGACTCTTGCAATATTGTTTTTGCAAGTCGTGATGCAAGTACGTGCCGTCGCCCTTTCTGATTCTACTGTATGCGCATGCACCAAAGGCTTCTTCGGATGCACCAGAGAAAACATACAGTGTCGTTTCCTCCGCAAGGACGCCAGTGTGTAACAGATGTCGTTGGAATGTGACATTCTTGAGCTCTGTCATCTCTTTAAGCAGCTTGAACCATTTCTCGCGAATCGGTAGTGGAAGTTCGTCATCCCAATTGACTCCAATTTGCCAAAGTTCTTGCATTTCTATCTGCGCTCTGACGATGAACCTCTGCTAGGTTGGAATCTTCTGTGGCGATCAACCTCAGCAACTTCGGGTCGGTCTTGAAGTACAGGTCGTCTGTTTTTGGGTTCCATGCTATCGCAAGCACTTTTCTTCGGTTTCTTCTTGGAATATTGACATCTCTTTCACCATTTCTTTCTTCTCACCGTCTTTTAGTACCTTGTTTGAGATCCAACCTTTGACTTTAAAGCCTCCCTTCGCTAGAACTTTATCTTTATCTTCTGTCAACCTTCGCGCTTCTTCGATAGTACTCGAAGAATGACAAATATCGTCCATATATATATATATATATATATATATATAAATAGGTGATTGTTTCCAAGACCTTTGCTGCTCTTAGTAAGACGTGTTTGCTTTCCTGTGCTGTCTTCCTTACAGCGATTTGCGCCATGGCTGCAGCAGGGTTATCCCCAAACGTGAGAACCGTCTTCTTGTAGAAATCAGGCTTCTTTTCTTCTAGGTTTCGCCTTAGAAACCGGTGAACGTGCTGATGTCGCTCTGAAATCAAAACTCGATTATACATTTTCAAAATGTCTCCGGCAATTGCCACCCTTTGTTCTCTGAACCGCAGAAAAACTCCAAAGAGACTGTTGAGGTGATATGGAGCCAATAATCGTTCAAGCTCTGATCTTGATACGCAGCCGAACTTTTGAAAACTACACGCACTGGCGTACTCCTTTTTTCCGGCCTTATTATCGCATGGTGTGACAAATAGTAGACCGGACCTTGTAGGATTCCATTTCTTCCTTGAATAGCTTTCGGGCAAAATTCATGCTAGTCATTTCCACTATCTGTTCATTGTACGCTTTGGCTTGTTCAGGATTTTTCTTGAGTCTTTCCTCCAATGATTCTAGACGCTTTACTGCTAACGCTTTGTTATCTGGTAAAGAACTTGGGTCTTCCAAGGGTACTCGATCATCCACCGGTTGCCAATTTTGACACACGACTCTTCTATTATCTTCTCTTCTCTTTCAGCTCGAGTCGGTTTGTCTGCATCACAGACACAGGGTTCCAACTCTTAACTGTGAATCCTTTGTTGTTCATTGATGTCATTTTCAAGTTGTACACTAGTCCTGATTGTTTCATCCTTCCCTCCTACTTTGGTAATTGTGACTGTTGTGTCCCCTTTAGGCCGAGGGTCTCTGCTGTCTGTCGTCGGATTAAACTAACTTGCGCCCTGGAGTCGAGTAGTACATTTCCACGCTTGAAAATCCCGTTTTTTCCTCCAATGTGGGGGGTAAGAACTGGTAGTACAGCGTTGTGTTGGTTACCATGGCGACGTCTATCAGCGCTTGTAGTGTCGCGAGTTTCTTCTCTCGTTCCAGTTCCCTGGCTCAGAGCTTCCTGTCGTCCGCACACTTTATTCGTTCTATATAATTGACAGCATGTTACTGTTGTCTATGTCATTGGGTTAGCCAACTTCTTTCAGGGTGTTGTAACTACGGTTAACCAAATGCGCAAGGTCACGAAATCTAGCATCCTCTCCTGGCTCTAAGATTAATATTATTAATAATATTAGTAATTAGTAATTAATAACTAACTTTCCGTAAATTGTACACACAGATCTATTGTATTCATACGCTTCCTTATTCTCGACAGCTTATCACATTCAAATCATTAATAGCTTTATAAGCGAAACAGCATTAATTCAAATGTTTTATTCTCTTTCGACTATTAATTGAAACATTGACCATAAATTTTAGTTGCACAAGTTTATAAAAAAACGTTCTATTTTTATAAAGAATTTTAAAACGTAATATTTTATTATAGTAGTTGATAATCTATATTAGATCAAATAGGGCGCTCTTTGTTATTGGGACTATTCTTGGTTTTCACCCATTCCTTAAGGAATAAAATAACAAATGCATGGCAGTCATGTTGGTGTACACAACATTAGAAACTAATGAGAAATCTTTTGTTAGCTTTACAGCAACATGGCGGCTGTGACGCAGTGTGAAAACCAAGAATTCACGTTAACCGTTATGGGGACTTTCTTGATGTATTACTAATTATTCACGAGATTTTGGAGGGGGATTTAGGCTGGGAGTATGGCGAATGGGGCCTGTTTTATCAGGAAAGACTACAGTGTGCCTTATGAGGTCCGAGGTTTAACACAGGAATCCCGAGCAATAATGGAAATCTTTACTTTTGCTTCATTCATTTTTCACTGAGATTTTGCGTTGCGAAGAAATAATGCTTTCAAGTTGTCAACAAATTCTTTCTTTCTTTGGTCAACTGTTCCATAATCCAAATAATATTTGACAAAATTAGACACTAATACTGGTGTAGGCAGACAAAACAATATAATACCGCACATGGCACAGAAACTGCCAACTAGTTTACCGATTACAGTGATCGGAACTACGTCACCGTAACCAACTGACGTCATAGTGATAATGGTCCACCAGAACGCGTGAGGAATGCTGGGATAAGTAGTTCTGTTATTCTCAGCGTAGTAGATCGCACTCGAGAAGAGTATCATTCCAACAAATGCGCAGAAGCAGAGTGATTTTAACTGTTCGCTACTGGAAATCAAAGTTTTAACCAAAAGACCAAGAGCTGAGCTGTATCGTGACAGTTTGAAGATGCGTAAGACACGGAAAAGTCGTAACGCGCGGAGCACGGAAAAAGATTGAACCTCAAATGTAGTCTGCTTGACGGCGAGTGTAATATAGTAAGGCAAAATGGCTATTATATCTAGAATTCCCATGGGGGATGTCGAGAATTGACGTACTGAAGGAGCCGAGTAAAGGCGCACTACGTATTCCAGAGTGAACCAAACAACGCAGGAGGTCTCGATGATAAACCAATAGTCCGTCACATCAATCTTGTAAACTCTTGTCGTTGAAGTTGTGATATTCCTAACTACAGTGACATTCCTTGGAGAAGGACGAGGGTTGTCACGAGGTATATTTCTCGATGCAACTTGAATAGTGAAGTTTCGGGCTGTCGTGACGTGTTCTGTTTTAATGTATTCCTTTTGTATTTTTAACGGTGGCAGTGTTTCGATACAAAATGCTATGGTTGAGATGCATATTATTAAGACCGACCAGAGAGCAAGTCCCCTTGCAGCGGTTGAAGACCTTGGGTGTTCAAAACACAGCCATAATTTCCTCTTTCTAGGATTTTCCGGTAAGATAATTTGGGTTTCATTTTTATTTTCTTCCTCAAGTGAAGACTCACTGTCGTACCTCGGCTTCTCGATTCCGTAAAATTCCAACTCCTCTTCGAAAATGTTTTCGCTAATATCGTCAGGCTTTGAAAGAATTCCCCTCGACTGATAGAAGAATAGAATAGCATTAAAACTATATTTGTCTCTTTGGAAACAATACTCGTCTGTCTTTGAGTTATAGTAAGCTTTTCTTTTTAAAGGAGAACCTAACAAAGTGTTCGGGTAATTCGAAAGAGTTTCCTCATAAGTTTCATACCGCATACCGCTGACGTTAATGATGATTCGCGGGCTCTTGTAGGCCGGAATACGGCGGGAATAGCCGAGTTCCCGATTTGTAAAATAGTGGTGTTTACGGTAATGATTTGGTGTGGCGACGCTAATTCCCTTAAACATTGGTGGCTGATTTACGATTTTATTATCTTCAGGTTACTGTCGAAACCCGTGTTGTTTGTCTTTGTGGATTACGGGTGGAAAGAACGAAGGCGCAGCAATAACAAATGTCAACGCTTCAATACAATGGCCAGTGATTATTAATCACATCGCATCAATGTCCAACAGAAACAGCGCTTCTTTGGATCCGCGCGCCTGAATGAGACTGACGAAGAAGCCATTTCAGTGCATCTTTGAATGGAATTTCTTGCCAGTGCTTGCATTGGTTGGTTTTCAAAGCGTTTTGTATCGAAATTCACCTGCAAAGATTACAAAACAGCATGTGAGATACCATCAATTGAGCACAAATCATTAAATATTTAAGCTTTGAAAACGAGAGCAACAACAGGAATGCTCAAAGAATGAAACCTCCATGCTATCGTTTCCATGAACCCTTAAAATCTTGAAATCCTGATTCTGAAGTAAGGAGTTTTTCTAATTTACTTTGAAAAGAAGTCGATTCTATAGCAACCCTCTGAACCTTTAAATTTCAATTTTAACAACACAATATCTTGTTTACATTGAATAAAGGTTCTGATTAGCATGCTTGTTCTGTTCACATTACTCTATCGTCAGTTAATCCGAACTTTCAACCCAATGTAGACTGATTCACCTAAAATCGCAATGCCTTATAGTGTGTGCCAACTCTTTCATCCGAATATCATATTCTAAACGATCCTAAAAATATTCACATAAAGTATATTCGCACAAGTACTCGCGCTTTTGTTCAAACTGAGAAAGCCGGGCTATATTTCTATCGCAATGCAGAAGCAATGGATAGATTTTCTTTGAGGTTCCACTCTTCATTTAATCACCTACGCATAAAATGTATCTTGTAATACAGATGCAGGTGGGCGCATTAAATCAAAGACAAATATGTGTAGATAAACCTAATCTTTCATTCATTTCCTATTTATTACAACAATATCTCACTTTTCAGTTACGAAAAAATTAGCCGGAACATCTATCATGTAATTTTAGTTAAATTATGCAAGATATTTCATCATATTAGAAGAAGTTACGTTAATATAACTATGAGTGAGCTCACTATTATATCAAGGTAGTGTACCATCACGCTGTGCCATTTTTACACGCGTTATAACGCGTTACGAAAAGACTTGAAGAGTAGTTTTTTTGTTTCACTTTGAAAATTCCCCATAAAAAAGTCGAGTACCACACATTAGAATGCTATACAGTTTTAAAAACTTAAAATACCGAAAAAGAGCATAGATAACTAATGGAAAGAATTATGTCTTTGAATCGAATCAAATATAAGAGAGAAACGTTATGTCAGTCTGCATCTATAAATTCTGTTTATTAGTTTATTGGTGGAAATGACTTTTGGAGTTCACGATGTAAGTTTTGCGTTCGGTTTCTCTCTAATTTTTGCAGAAGATTTCATTTTAAAGCTTAAGATCCTGATACAGAAACTAATATACTTAGCTATATAGTTACCTTGATGTTTGTCCGTCGAATTACTTTACGAGTAGTTATGATTACGACCGCAATAAAGTCAGTCAACGAGTGTAGTACTTTAAGGACAGATTAAATACGGCGATCACTTTCGATTCCTTGTCACTGAACTAGAATTTGCAATAAAATAAATTGTAGAGTTTCGATATTTAGAATTTGTGTTGTTTTTGGTTTCTGAAGGTACCAGGTTTTTTCTTCAGTAGATGGGCTTTTCTCCATGCTGAGCGTAATACTTTAAATATTCAACATTGTAGCCGCAAAATCGGTCATTCCCTCCGAAACACAAACACGAGTTTCTCACCAGCTATGATGAACCCGTATAAAACCACAAACATCGAATCCTGTTTGATTCACGGCTCGATTGCATGATAGCTTTGGTTTGAGCACATCAAAACAGTTTCAATTGTAAGTGAAGATTGATCTCACGATTTAATTTGAGAAGACTTTAAAATTCAGCGTTTGATTTTGAAAATGAAAAATAAATCTACTATTATCACTTTTTCAGAAATGTTGATTCGTTAGTTTTAATTATCCGATAAGAGCAAAGCGAAATCTAATTCAAAGTGAGCTTGATTCGTTAAAAAAATCTCACATTTGACAGGGAAAAAACCATTAAGATAAAGCCCTACCTCTTCGGGTCACTTAATGAGAGTATTCTTGATTGTTTCAAGGAAAGAAATGCTACATCAGTACAATAACTTATATAACTGGCCTTGTACTTACTTCGATATCTTCTTGAGAAGGGCATGTTATGTATACGTGTTAGTGGCTCATAATATGAAATAAGTGAGCTAACAATAGCTTATCTTAACGTACTTATTGAAAAACAATCTTCGTGGTCGTCCGATTTTTAAGCCATGACGTCATGAACTGCAGGTGTCGAGCGCTAAAGGAATGCGGCCTGAAGATTTTCTGATCTTTGAGCCAATGTACAACAAAACAAACAAAAATTTAACGATGCTATAAGAGTTTTAGTAATACTTTAATTTATTATTGATATAAATTTTAAAATCCGGTATTTTTTAACAAAGACGAATACCTTCACAGGAGAAATCCTGCTCCGCTCTTGAAACTCGCGCGGTTATTATCCGTGTTGTAAAATATTTTTTTTAATAAATCAGATATCCAAATACTTGCATATTACAATTATTGATTTAGCAGATAGAGTACAATAATTCAGTTGTATTTGCCATGAATTTATAAAAATCCGTAAATCTTGTCAAGAATGTTCCTGTACTAGTCATGTTCGATCGTTTAATTGTTTTGTTTTTCTCATCAAATAAATTTAGAAGAATTTGAGATTTCGTTCTTCAATACATATTCACCTGGGGGCAAGGGGTTTACGTCTTTAGTGAGTTAAAAGCATTACATGGATCGTCCAATAAGAAGACTCGCCGGTACTGTTGTGACGTGAAGAATCACAAATGGAACAGAAACAAGTTACAACATACAAGATGATTTGAAATCAAGTTTTTTTGAAAAGGACAATGAAAAGAATTTTCGAGAAATGGACCGTTCTCGTTTGAACGTAAAAACAACAAACAACAACAACTTTATTGGCTCATAAAAAAGAAAGAAATCAGTTTACAGAGGTTAATTCAAAAGAAGGATAAGAATAATCAGAAGGAAATAATCACTATCTTGAGTTAGGAAAAGATTGAGCCTGGAGGCTAAATAAACTGAGAAGTTTTCGAGTTAGCCCCCGTAATTTTAACCATTTAAAGTATATATTAACTGTGTACCCATCTGGTTGTGTCTTCTCAAGCTTCTCCGGTAAAGAAACTGAGAAATAATACTCAAGGGAATAATGAGTGGTTCAAGAATGGGAAAAAATAACCACTATTAAAGCAAGAAATGTCACTTTTTGGGGGAATCTAAGCATTTAAAACCTTAGTTTTGTGATTTGGATGAAGAGCTCCGTTGTACATCAACTACGTTTTATAAAAATCGACGAGGTTTTACCACAACATCCCTCATATTATAAAGAATATATGCGGTTTAAAGGTATGTTAAGCTCTATATTTTGTAAGCTCAAAAACTGCGATTACAACGCTTTAGATGTTCTTTTTAACTTCCGAACCTAGCAAAAATACTACAGAATACTATTCGAGGAAGAGAAAAGAAAAACGTTATCGTTCATTCTTCTAATCCAGAATCGTTTTCCCAGTCCTATACATTATTGTAATTTTTTTTGTAGCCATTACCATGCAAACTGCGCAGGCGCGACGCCATTTTGTCCGATATTTCTGGCAATGGATCGAAAAGCTTTCAAAAAATAAACTGACGTTAAACTTTTTTTCATACTCGGTGAAAATATGTGAAATAAGTGAATAAATATCTAAAAATCAAAAAATGGCGGTCACCGTTCTTTTTAAAGAGTTATTTCCACAGAAAGTATCGCATCCTGATGTTTACTGTAAGTAAAAATATGCCAGGCGTTCATCGCTTATAAAAAAGAGCGCGTGGTCGTGCGTAGAAAGGATGCGAAGAAACAATGCCCGCGAACATCCTTAAGTATTAGCATGAGACGACACTTTTTTAACTTCAATTTGAATTGGAACTACTTGGCTAGAAGTATAAATCTTCCCCAATTCGCTTGAAGGACTACGGAACAATGGTTCCGGACGACACGGAGCTTCACGTTTTCGTACATTTAGTGTATTTATCTACCTCCTCCACCTCGTCTCTTAGTTAACGAGATATTAATTATTACTTAAAAAGAGCAAGGGACTGGTATCTGATCAGCGATAAAAATTAACCAATCAGCGTTCGAAACATTTTTCGCTGTCGAATCAGTTACATATTCTTAAAGTGTTAGACCCGTCATGTTAACACCTACGACCTGTATTGTTCTCTATTGTTTATGCTATTGTTCTATTGTGCGATGGATGAGTAGAACGAAGAATAGATATCCTAAA